>JASAMX010034607.1:0-17959 GCA_030248175.1 Microlaimidae sp. YZB2_3
ATGTTGAAGCATATACAGGTTAGAAGGCAGGAATCAGGCAACTAAAACTACCTTGGAGGCAGGAAGGAGGCAGGGTGGAGGCAGGTAGGAGGCATAGGTGAGAAAGGGGGGGCAGGGTGGGGTTCACCCCCCTGGCCTCGAAATTTTGGGGCCCCCCTAGACTAAAATCTAGGTGCCCCCCCTCCCCCCAAATTTCCGAATTTTTTACCCCTGACCACCCTCTAGATTTTGAAATCTGACCCACCCCCCCCTTCCCCCTCGGGAAAATTTTAGGTACCTTTTTTATACTAAATTTTCTTCCAAAAACGTGAATTTTCATCACATATTCGTGCTTTTACACCCTTTTTATACATGAATATGGCTTTTTATTCAATAAAATGTAGTGTTATCCTATAAAAAGAACAATTATTAAAGTTATTATGGTTTAAAACTGTTTTGCTTTGGACACCGGACCCCACCTGACCCCCCTCTAGATTTCAAAATTTCGCACCCCGGGTCGACCCTCCTAAAACGCTAGGGGGGGGGGGTGGTCCGGACCCCCCTGAGACCCCCCTTCTAGAATTCAAAATTCGATTTACCCCGGGTAACCACCCCCCCTAGCTTCCCCGACCGTGCTCACCTATGGTAGGAGGCAGCAAAATTTCCGATGAAGGCAGGTAAGAGGCGGGTAAAAACTGTTTTTCCCAATGTAGGCATCCCGTCCTTACCGGGATAATGAAGGTTACCGGACGCGGACGGCAGAAATTTTTTGCTTTAAAAGTTAAACCCCTTCTGCTCCAAACTAAAATTGTTATTTAAACTATACTAAGGAAAAAACTCTTAGCAGTGACCGACAGGATTCGATTAGAAATTAGGTTGCATAAAATTTTGAAAAATTTTTTTTTAATGTGGTCGGTCCGGTCCCTGACCTTTTTTTAGAGCGATTGACTCGGGTGGAAAGCAAAAATTTTTTAGAAAGGTCTCACAAGGTTTGGAAATCCTAAATCCGGGAAGCTACCCTATGGTTAAATTTTGAAGAGTTAATTTCTTATAATTCTGGAACTTCAAGAAAAAATGCCTTTTTTCCCCAGTTTTGAGGTCAAAATTAATTAATGTTTTAAGTAATAAAACGCTCAAAAATGCAAATAAAAGTGCTTTTTGACCCATGAAGAGCAAATTTTTTTTTCTTCAAAAGTTGTTTTGTTTTTTTCTTTAAATTCGAACAAAAATGGGTTAAATGCACTCCAAAACATTGTGATAAAAATACGTTTTCAATTCTTTCTAAATCAAGGTTTAACCCCCACCCTTCTTTTACACGTGTCTATGCAGTGTGCCTATGTAAGCCTTGATCTTGCTGGACCCCCTCCAAAAATCTATGGCCGCAAGCAGACCTGCGCACGATCTGGAAATTTCCCCTCTCCCGCTTTATTGGAGGATTTGCCCCTCCCCGTTTTATTGCCCCCCCGCTCAAAAATGAAAAAGTACCCAAAAATTATGGCGCCATTTTTGACGAATTACAACGCCATCATCGCTAAATTTATGCAGTTTTTAGCCTATTTTAATGCATTTTAAGCCATTTTAGACCTATTTTTACTGTATTTTCGCTTTTTTGTCCCTTTTTTTCTTTTCCTTCTTTTTCTCTTTTTTTCTTTCTCCCCTGCTTGTCCCCCCGTTTCAAAAAAGTTGCTCCCCCCAATAAAACCCAGTGGTGGGGGGCTGGAGCAGTGCACAGGTCTGCACAAACAAACCTCGAGAATATATTTATATTAAATCACTTTAATAACATTAATCAAACATAGACTTACTGCTGAAGTCGATGCGCATGAGTCGGTCTTCTGTCAAACTATGAGGAATCCTGTCTTGATAAGAAGAAACTGTGGAATTCTCTTGTTCTACAGTGCGCTCAAGATGACCGTTTAGATTATCAGTGGAAGTTCCATTTCGAATGTTTTGCAAATTCTCTCGCACCATTTGGGCAACCAAATCCGACTCGGATTGTGCAGCTAAAAATGTTTTTCATTACTGGTATATTATAACAAGAAGTGATGGGTAGTTCCGGATGTTCCGGGCAAACTTAGGAGCTTCGGTTCCGGTTCAGAATTTTTGGAAAATCTTAATTCCGGTTCTGGTTCCGGGGGTTTCGCAGTTTTATAGGCAGTTCCGGTTTCGGGTTCCATTCCAATTGTTCCGGGCAAAATTTGGAATTTCGATTCCGGTTCCGGTGTTCCGGGAGTTCCGCCCATCACTAATAACAAGTTAAACAGAAATAAGTTAATTTTTAGAAAATAGATTTAATATATTATAATACACCCATAGATCACTGATCTCTGACGGCTAGGTGTGAGGGTTTTACGGTGGGTTGTTGGCATTTTTGACACTTAGGGGGAGAGCCATGCCATGCCCTAGTTTTGATTTTTCAAAAAAAAAACACACGGTACGGTGCACAGATCAGAAGACTCTTTAATAAATCATTGCATCAGAGTTTCATTTTGGGAGGGGGCGGATTGTAGTACAAAAAAAATTTCGGGGGGGGGGGGAGCGGAGCCCCCCCCCCCGAAATTTTGGGGGGGGGGCGGAGCCCCCCTTAATTTTTGAAAACGTTAAAAAAGCAGGGATAAACGTAGATAAAGCTGTATAATACACTGTTTTTGGCCTTATAACCTATTATTTAACTAATGTTTTTAGCGATAAAACATGTTTTCTTAGTCAAAAATTACATTACCACACATTGGCAGAGCCTGGATTTCACAAAAAAAGGAATTTAGAGACCTTTCAGACCCCTTGTCTACACCCACATTCAGGGGTGTAGCCAGGATTTCGGAAAGAGGGGTTGTACTGTATTCATACAAATTTTTCAAAAGGAGGGTTGTACTCCAAATTTTCAAAATACCGTAAAAAAAAACATTAAAAAAGGGTAAATTTTTTTGCGCTTCGCGCTAGGTGATTCTTTTTTGCTGTTATTTGCATTGTTTTTAAGTTAAACGTGAAAAATTGTCGGTTTAAAAAGGTATAATATTAAAAATCGTGCGACAGCACGAAAAATTTTTTAAAAATTGTCTTTAAAATTCATTAGAAACATCATTTAAAAGTTATAAAAAGGTATATAAATGTCGAGCGCTGAGCGGAGCGAAGCGCGAGAAAAATTTTTAAAATTGTTCTCTTGGGACCCCAAAATTTTTACCTCCGCCAGCCCAAAAGGGGGGGGGGTTACTACAACCCTCACATAAATCCCCCTGGCTACGCCCTTGCCCACATTGTAAACCAAAGCACATGAGCAGCATATCGACTCCATGTTTTTTAGGGTACCTACCTATATGAAAAAAATCCGAGCCAATTATAGGCGGCTGGAAAATTTAGGAGGGGGAGGTACATAAATCAACCAATATGATTGTTTGTTTTGCTTTCTGTGTAGTATTTATTACTTATAAAAAATATTGTACTAACTTTGAAATAACATTAGCATTAGGCTAGGCAAGATAAATAGCGAGATATAATACTATAGAAAGTGACCGCTGAGCGAAGCAAAGCGGAGAAATTTTTGGGGGTCAATTGGGGTACTAAAATTATTTTATAGTTTAGCGCCGAGCAATTAGCGAGGCGCTAGAAAATTTTGAATTTTTAGCATCTGAAAACCCCCAAATTTTACTATCTGGCGACCATTTCGGGGGGAGTGGCCGCCCCCCCCCCCGCCCAACCACTATCCTTATTTTCCCCCCTGTCCGACCGTTTCGGGGGGGGGGGCGGTCACCCCCTCTGGTTACGTCCCTGCATTGCATAATCATTAAAAAATGCTTTAAAAGTATTTTGTTTCATATCGGACCCATAGCCATAGGTGGGCACGGGGGTTATATTCATACATGGGCAAGTTCAGACCTGTGCATGGTCTGGAAATGCCCCCGCCACTTTATTGGAGGATTTGCTCCCCCCCGTTTTATTGCCCTCCCCCCGCCAAAAAATGAAAAAGTACCCTAAAATTATGACGACATTTTTGACCTATGATGACGCCATCATCGTGATTTTTTGCAGTTTTTAGCCTATTTTAATGTATTTTAAGCCATTTTAGACCTATTTCTACCTTATTTTCGGTTTTTTTTGTCCTTTTTTCCCTTTTCCCTTCTTTTTTCTCTTTTTCTTCTTTCTCCCCTGCTTGCTCCCCCTGTTTTAAAAAAATTGCCCCTTATGCCCCCCGTTTTGGAATCCCCCCCCTAATAAAACACCGGGGGGGGCAGAGCATAGGTGGGCAGGGGGGGGGGGGGTTATACCACTTCCCTCAAAATTTTGGATTTTGCTGACACCCCACCTTAAATTTGGGGTACCCGGGGACACCCCCCCCCAAATTCGCCTCCTGGAGAAAAATTTTTAAGCGTTATCAAAGGACTAAAAAAATTTTTCGCGCTTCGCGCGGAGTGTTTATTACCTTGTTTATGTCATATACTTCATTTTTTCTCCTATTATTCAACAAACATTAATTAAACATTATTAACCTTTTATTAACGTTTTAAACACCTGTTTTAAATGTAAAGGGATAAAAAAGACCTTAAATTTTGTAATAAACATCATCTGGGGCCTATTTCATAAAGTTTTCTGTAATTGTAAATTAATAACAGCATTTAATTTCTTTTTATTTTATTAATTAAAAAATACGTACGTAACTGTGGAATTTACGGAATTTACAGACATGTAATTTTTTAAATTCTAAACGCAATTTTATTAATATACTTTTTAATTAAAAATTCAAAAGAAAAATATGCGTTCATTAATTTACACCGGTAAATTAATTACATGCAATTTTTATGAAATAGGCCCCTGGAGTTAAAATTTCTGGTCTATTTTAGCGCCTTAAATTAAAAAATTTTCCCCCGGGGGGCATTTTACCCCCCGGACCTCCCTGACAAAGGGCTCTGCCCCTTGACCCCGCTGGGGGGGGCTCTCGCGCCCCAGACCTCCCATTACTGGGGAGCTCCCGCCCCACAAACCCCCCTTTAGGGTTAGTATTTACCCCCCCCAAATGAAATTCTGGGCACGCCACTGTTCTAGACCCCCCAAGTTTTTATCCTTGGCAACCCAAAAGGGGGTTCTAGACCCCCTTGGCTACGCCCAAGTATGTATATAATCTTTAATTAAATATAAGATTATGGATTAAAAAAGTTTGTGATACTTCACTTTATAATCAAGACAATATAATTACTATTCTATTATTACGTAATTATAAAAAAAACTATGATTTCTAATCTAATTCTAAGAATATATAAACATATTATTATTAAAAAATTAAAAAAATAAAATTTATGAGTTGCAATAAGGTCTTATTTTAATTTTACACAGTTTAAAGCATTTATAAGCTTGTTTTACGTTTTTTACGCGTTTTAAGCCCATTTTAAGGCAGCGCGAAAATATTGGGTACACCCCCCTCAAAATTTGGGTCTTGCCAGACACCCCCCCCCCTAAAATTTGACCCCCCTTCCCAAAATCCGAGTTGCTGCCCACCTATGGTCACAAACCACATCAACAACACTCCAATAAACCCAATACTTCGAACAAAAGCACCAGCAATAAGCAACGAGGAAGAAAATCTTCCTCACCGGGTCAGGAGAACCCTCGCCCAACTCAGGGTGGGGAAATCTCCTTTCCTCTAAAAATATATCCCACACAATACACATCACCAAACTGCCCGCTATGCAAAACACAAATACACACGACACAACACCATAGATGAACAAGGGGGGGGGGGTAGGGTGGGGTACATCCCCCCTAGCCTCGAAATTTTGGGCCCCCTTAGAAAAAATCCAGGGGGCCCCTCCCCCCAAATTTTCAAATTTTTTACCCCTGACTTCTCTCTAGATTTTGAAATCTGACCCCCCCCCTTCCCTCTCAAGAAAATTTTAAGTACTTTTTTATATTCAATTTTATTGCAAAAACGTGAATTTTTAACACAAATTCATGTTTTTACACCCTTTTTATACCTAAATTTTGCTTTTTATTCAATAAAATGTAGTATTATCTTATAAAAAAACTATTATTAAATATTTAATGATTTAAAAGTATTTTGTTTCGGAAATCGGACCCCACCTGACCCCCCTTTAGGTTTTGAAATCTTCCACCCCGAGTCGACCCCTCCTAGAAAGATAGGGGGTTCGACCCCCCCTAGGACCCCCTCCTAGATTTTGAAATTTCATTTACTCGGGGTAAACACCCCCCCTAGCTTTTGGACCGTGTTCATCTATGCACAACACAACATTTTTTCACATGCACACACATTAACACGACCTTGGGACCAGAGGACCTTTGGGCGAACCCCGCAGAGGTTGCTGATCTCCTCCGAGAGTGGGAAGAGGGGTGAGCAAGGCAAGGAGCGTGCCAGATGGAACCAGCCAGGGTTAGACGAAACTCTGGTTACTGGCAAAGGACAACAACAACACTTATCTGTCATGATGACACCCATCCATCACGATGACACTTATCTGTCACAATGACACCCGTCCATCATGATGACACCCGCACATTTGCTGATGTCTTTTGCATGGTCGTGCTTGTTAAACACGAGTGTCAAACCTTTGTCCCGGATGATTGTATTATCCACCTTTGATAATATTAAAACTGTTAAAAAAGTATATTTTGTCCACAGAATGATTATAAACATGTTATTGCGCAGCTAAAACTGATTTGATTCCTTTGTCTTTACTGTCTAAAATTTTCTTATATTTTTGACTTCAACCAGTAATAACTAAACTGGACTTTTTCTGAGAGAAAAAAAAAGTCGGGTAAGGTGTGCTTGCAGGTGCCATCGATTTTAAACCGCAAATTACTGCCTTTTTTAAATAAAAACTTTTTGTGTTAAAAAAAAGAGTTTTTCCAAATATTTATATAAAATTAAAAATTATTAAGATACTCAGCCAAATTATGTCTATTATTTGAATGGCATGGTGCAACTCAATTTTCAGACTTCAACATTCTTTACTCGTTTTTTGCTTTTCTTACAGAAAAAATGGAGTTAGTTGTTGGAGTTTACGCCTGAGAAATAAAATTTAACGATTAAGTTTTAAAAAAGCAAACAACTCCTAGTATATACATTAAAAATATTAAAATTATAATCATATAAATGACTAAACTATTTATAAAAGTATATATTTAATTAAAGCCAGCAAGAATAGAAAGTTTAGATACTTAAAGAACGCAGGTAAAAGCAAAGGAATTGTTTAGCGCCATATAGGATCTAACGACCCCTTTTTGCGCGCTGTAGGATCTAAAGATGACAACTTGCGCGCTTTGTCATTTTTAGATCCTAGCGGCAGGATCTAACGCCTCCAAATCCTCAGAATTTGGAAGGGGGTTGTCCCAGTACTAAAAACGCTTAAAATGGAGTATTATTAAGGTATACCCCAAAAAAAATTTTCGGGACACCCCCCCCCCAATTTCAGCGGTCGGGTATGCCCCCTCCCAAATCTGGGAGGGTGCACACCTATGCACAGGCGCAGGCGGAAGTGCCTATTTCCGGAAGCTAGCACCAATTCATTCCCAATCCCAAGTTGTTGTTGTTGCATTACCTGAAACTTATCTCCCCTATGCAGATTATGCAAAGGGCAGGCGCTTAGCCGATAAAATCTTTAATATTTATTAATTACGTTGACTCTCTTCGCTCTCTTTTTCCAGATTGCAAACGGCGCAGAGGGCTTTGACCCAGGCGTTCATGTCTTCTTCGCTGGCGGCCACCAGATAGTGCTGGCGCTTCTGAAGATGGACGTCAAAAATCCAGGGATACTTGCACTTCCCCTGCTCGTAGGTCAAATAAGAATCCACCTAAACACTTTAAGTAACTTTTAAAGAAGAAATCGATTAAATGTAGTGGAAAACCCAGCCAATGTTATTTTTACGAACGTCACACCACTCCCTGTTTTGCAGTAGTTTCTAAGTACGCTATCAATTAAACCCGGAAAATGTGGATTATTTTTTAGTGTTTTTGAAATCAAAATTTCCAAATTGTTACATGAAACAAATCTGCAATACCCTTGGTGCTGGTGGAGTTGTTATTCTAGAACAGGGAGATGTAATTTTTTTAAACTACGAATGCGCAAAACAACGGAAAAAAGAAAATTAAAGGGCTAAAACAAAATTTAAGCAAAAATATGCCTGACTTAAATTTAATAAGTTCAAATATTTTTTTACTATTTTTTTCCAATTTGAGGGGCACAAAACGGGGGTAAGGGTTGGTTCATACTTATGTAAAAACGTCCTTTGGACAAAGTCCAAAGGACCGACACAGCGTATAAACGTATGTAAAAACGTCCTTTGGACTTTATCCAAAGGACGTTTTTACATAAGTATGAACCAACCCTAAAAAGCACAGCCACTATTTAAGTGGATGAAGGGCAGGGCTTAAGGAAAAGACAGTGCGCAAGTCTGCATGCGAATTACTTAAAGGTGCAGTGCGAAGTCAAACTTTTTGTCTTTGATTTTCATAATTTTTTGTGAAAACCTTACCCCTGCCCCCAATAGCCCAGAAAAATTTTTTCAACAAAATATCTGCAGTGGGTCAGGAGTTATAACCCCCCAAAAATGGGATTTTTTAACAATTCTGCTTTTGACAAATTGCTCAATGGATATTACGATTTACGTTACAAATTATGCACTCAAAGAAAGCGGCTACTTTCTACTCTAATTTCATACCTTGATCGTTAGGATTCGTGCAGTATTTGTTGAAATATTGCGTTTTCCGTACATAAAACCTGCAATTTTTTTCGTTAAAAACACCAAACGACGGTAATGAGTGAATTTGTGAATTTTGCTCAACCTTTCTTTCCTTCACTTCGTGTTTTTAGCAAAAAAATCCAGCAATATCTCAACAAATACTGCAGGAATCTTAACGATCAAGGTATCAAATTAGAGTAGAAAGTAGCCGCTTTCTTTAAGTGCATAATTTGTAACGTAAATCGTAATACCCATTGAGCAATTTGTCACGTACAGAATTGTCCTGCAGATATTTTGTTAAAAAAATTTTTGTGCACTATTGGGGGCAGGGGTAAGGTTTTCACAAAAAATTATCAAAGTCGAAGACAAAAACTTTGACTCCGCACCGCACCTTTAATACTGATTTTGTTGTGTAAAAACTTTGAGTTCTTATAAAACAATTAGGATTTTGTTTGGAGGTATATTTTTAAGTCAGAGTAATGCTCGGGATTCCTATTTTAAATAAATTTTATAAAATATTTATTTCTTATTTTAATTTAAACTTTTCTTTTAACTAAAGGTCAAATTCAAATTCCTTTCAGACTGCTAAACTTTTCGAGTCAAAACAACCACGCCTCCCGCGGGCATATAAACCCGCGGGTTTTCAAGTAAAATTATTATGCTTTGAGTTCAGGACAAATTCTGACTAAAGTGCTGCTCTAAAATCTAAGCTAATTCTAACCAAAAACCGCTCGCATTTTCCTAAAATTTTGCATATTTTCCAACAAAATTTCCCCGCCTTTTGCCCACTCCAACCGGGATTTGGAAACCGCGCCCTCAGTCATTTTTCGTGCCTTTTCTGTAACCCCGCTGGGTACTTGGGTATCCCGGCTGGGGTTTGTAGCCTTTTTGTAATAAAAGTATAGGTGATTAGATAACCTATGGCTTCATCGCGCAAACACCCACACAAGTAGCGTGCGGTAGCAGGACACTCATTTGTCAGTGAAAACACACGGGCCAAACCGCATGTTACAATTGGTGACCCAGTGAGTGACTCGGCAGACTAGCTACAACTCTATGAAGTTCCTCAACAACAGGTAGCCAGTGGTATGAGCCTGAAAAGGGCCCCCACTGATTATCACGGGCTAGCTGGTACACTCGCTGAATAAGGGTCCCACTAGTCCAACAACTCAACAGCCTTCACCCAACTGCGATAACTCAACAGCAGGTAGCCAGTTGCAGTGGCGTGCCCAGGATTTCATTTCGGGGGGGACGGTCTGGGGGGGTACATACTAACCCTGAAGGGGGGTCTGGGGGGCGGCATCCCCCCAGAAATGAGGGGTCTGGGGAGCGAGAGCCTCCCACCGGGGTCAAGGAGCAGAGCCCCTTGTCAGGAGGGTCAGGGTGGCAGAATGTCCCCTGGGGGAGAAAATTTTTAATTTAAGGCGCTAAAATACACTAGAAATTTTAATTTCAGATGATAATTAAAACAAAATTTAAGGTTTTTTTTTATTCCTATCCATTTAAAACATGTCTTTAAAACGTTAATAAAAGGTTAATAATGTTTATAGTAGTTTTATTTAACATGTATGCCTTAACTATTGAGCGGCAAAATCGATTTGAAATTGAAAAACTGAGATAAATTGTCAATTTAAACTACCCGCGAAGCGGGGAAAATTTGGTTTTTTGACTATTAATATGCTTTTGGAAGGCATCAGGAAAGTTTCTGTATTAATATTTAAGAAAACAAATTTTCTCTCCCGAAATTCAAAAAACTTAAGGGTCCCCCCTTATGAAAAAATCCAGCTTCGCCGGATTTCAGGGGGGAGGGTGACCGCCCCCCGCCCCCCCCCTCTGGGCACGCCACTGGCCAGTTGTACGAACCCTGAAAAGCGCCCCCACTGATTATTATGGGCTAGCTGGTACAATCCCTGAATAAGTGTCCCGCTAGTCCAACGACTCAACAGCCTTCACCTAAATGAGATAACTCAACAGCAGGTAGCCAGTGGTACGAGCCTTGAAAAGGGCACCCACTGATTATCATGGGCTAGCTGGTACAATCCCTGAATAAGGGTCCCGTTAGTCCAATGACTCAACAGCCTTCACCCAACTGAGATAACTCAACAGCAGGTAGCCAGTGGTACGAGCCCTGAAAAGGGCCCCCACTGATTATCATGGGCTGGCTGGTACATTCCCTGAATAAAGGTCCCACTAGTCCAACAACTCAACAGCCTTCACCCAACTGCGATAACTCAACAGCAGGTAGCCAGTGGTACAAGCCTGAAAAAGGCCCCACTGATTATCACGGGCTAGCTGGTACACTCCCTAAATAAGGGTCCCACTAGTTCAACGACTCAACAGCCTTCACCCTAAAGGGCCCCCACTGATTATCATGGGCTAGCTGGTACAATCCCTGAATAAGGGTCCCGCTAGTCCAACGACCCAACAGCCTTCACCCAACTGAGATTAACTCAACAGCAGGTAGCCAGTGGTACGAGCCCTGAAAAGGGCCCCCACTGATTATCATGGGCTGGCTGGTACAATCCCTGAATAAGGGTCCCGCTAGTCCAACGACCCAACAGCCTTCACCCAACTGAGATAACTCAACAGCAGGTAGCCAGTGGTACGAGCCCTGAAAAGGGCCCCCACTGATTATTATGGGCTAGCTGGTACAATCCCTGAATAAGGGTCCCGCAAGTCCAACGACCCAACAGCCTTCACCCAACTGTGATAACTCAACAGCAGGTAGCCAGTGGTACAAGCCTGAAAAGGGCCCCACTGATTATCATGGGCTAGCTGGTACACTCCCTGAAAAAGGGTCCCACTAGTCCAACGACTCAACAGCCTTCACCCTAAAGGGCCCCCACTGATTATCATGGGCTAGCTGGTACAATCCCTGAATAAGGGTCCCGCTAGTCCAACAACCCAACAGCCTTCACCCATCTGAGATAACTCAACAGCAGGTAGCCAGTGGTACGAGCCCTGAAAAGCGCCCCCACTGATTATCATGGGCTGGCTGGTACAATCCCTGAATAAGGGTCCCGCTAGTCCAACGACCCAACAGCCTTCACCCAACTGAGATAACTCAACAGCAGGTAGCCAGTGGTACGAGCCCTGAAAAGGGCCCCCACTGATTATTATGGGCTAGCTGGTACAATCCCTGAATAAGGGTCCCGCTAGTCCAACGACTCAACAGCCTTCACCTAAATTAGATAACTCAACAGCAGGTAGCCAGTGGTACAAGCCCTGAAAAGGGCCCCCACTGATTATCATGGGCTAGCTGGTACAATCCCTGAATAAGGGTCCCGCTAGTCCAACAACTCAACAGCCTTCACCCAACTGAGATAACTCAACAGCAGGTAGCCAGTGGTACGAGCCCTGAAAAGCGCCCCCACTGATTATCATGGGCTGGCTGGTACATTCCCTGAATAAAGGTCCCACTAGTCCAACAACTCAACAGCCTTTACCCAACTGCGATAACTCAACAGCAGGTAGCCAGTGGTACAAGCCTGAAAAGGGCCCCACTGATTATCACGGGCTAGCTGGTACACTCCCTGAATAAGGGTCCCACTAGTCCAACGACTCAACAGCCTTCACCCAACAGCGAAAACTCAACAGCAGGTAGCCAGTGGTACGACCCTGAAAAGGGCTCCCACTCCCACTGATTATCACGGGCTAGCTAATATACTCCCTGAATAAGGGTCCCACTAGTCCAACAACTCAACAGCCTTCCCCCAACTGTGATAACTCAACAGCAGGTAGCCGGAAATATTGGGTACACCCCCCTCAAAATTTGGGTCTTGCCAGACACCCCCCTATACCCCCCCTGAAATCCGAGAGGCTGCCCACCTATGGGTCGAACCCCCCTAGTTTTCTAGGGGGGTCGACCTGGGGTGGAAGATTTTAAAACCTAGAGGGGGGTCAGGTGGGGTCCGATTTCCAAAACAAAATACTTTTAAACCATCAAATATTTAATAATAGTTTTTTTATAAGATAATAGTACATTTTATTGAATAAAATGCGATATTTAGGTATAAAAAAGGTGTAAAAACATGAATTTGTGTTAAAAATTCACGTTTTTGCAAGAAATTTTAGTATAAAAAAAGTACTTAAAATTTTCTCGAGAGGGGAGGCGAATCAGATTTCAAGATCTAGAGGGGGGTCAGAGGTAAAAAATTTTAAAATTTGGGGGGAGGGCCCCCCTGGATTTTTTTCTAGGGGGGAGGGGGCAAAATTTCGAGGCTGGGGGGTGTGTACCCCACCCTACCCCCTTGTTCATCTATGGTCCATAGTAACATAATACTACTACCAATTTCTAATTTTTTGCTTAGTAATTTAGCACTACTCTCTGTTTTTTTAGCGATACTGGAAAAAAGTTGACGAAAAATTTTTTGTTTGCGGTCTTATAACTTTTGAAAGCGCCGCGATCAATCTGCAAATATCTCGCGTTAAGGTCCTTGTACTTTTGGCTACCTCTTGAAAGAAAAAATTTTTAAAAATTTTGGGGGTTAGCCCCAAAATGGCCCAAAATTTACCGTCGATTTTTTTCAGCCAAATTTCTAACTTTTTACATATGGGGTTTTACGTCTGAAAATTTTTTTGCAGATTGCCTATACTTTTCTGAGCTTAAAAATATATAATTTGTTAGGGGTAACCTACCTGGGTCGGGTACCCCGAGAGGTTAAAGGGGGCAATTTCACGATTTTTGCTAAAAATCTTTGTATGGCGGACACCAAATGCATATTTTGGCATCATGCTAAAAAACTGTTAGAGCTGCAGGCCTGAGACTGGGAGGGATTTATGCGAAAATTTAAGTCCGACATTTTGGTGATAGTCTCAAAAAAATCTTGATGCCCTAAGGCACTGCAATGGCTGACCCATAAAAAAACTTTTGACACAGCCCCTCTACATAAGCGAGTAATCTATCATTTTAAAGCTCTCGGCGTGCTGATTTTAAAAATATAAAAAAATTTGCTCTAAATGGTCGGGTAACCAAAATACAGACCCCTTTGTACCCCCAAAATTAGTAAGGGGTGATTTTTTTGTTTTTATTATTTATAAGCCGTGTTTATATTCGTTTAAAATCTCTATGCGTGCTGATTTCAAAAATAATAATTTTAGACGAAATTTTTTATGGTTACCCGGTTACATACCCCCAAATACCCATACCCCCAATTTTGAAAAATGATAATTTTGTAATTTTTTTCATTTTAAGTGACATGTTTATACTCATATGAAAGCTATTGACGCACTGATTTCAAAAATATATGTTGTTTTTAATTTTCTTCAGTGGTTACCCATTTTTGCACCCATCAATGTACCCCCTAAAATTCTTAAGAGGTGATTTTATTATAATACCCTCATGTTTACTCATATCAAAGTTCTCGACACGCTGACGTCAAAAAATTATTTTCAACTCGATTTACCCAATGAATGGTTTCCATTTTTACAACCAAAATGTACCCCCAAAAATTTTTAGGGTGTCTTTTTTATATATTTATTATAATACCCTCATGTTTATACTCATATCAAAGCTTTAGACAGGCTTATCCCAAAAATATAAATTTCAACTCGATTCACTCAATAGTTACCATTTTTACAACCCATAATGTACCCCCAAAAATTTTTAGGGGGTCTTTTTTGTATATTTATTATAATACCCTCATGTTTATACTCATATCAAAGCTTTAGACACGCTTATCCCAAAAATATAAATTTCAACTCGATTCATCTAATGATTACCATTTTTACAATCCATAATGTACCCCCAAAAATTTTAGGGGGTCTTTTTTATATATTTATTATAATACCCTCATGTTTATATTCATATCAACGCTTTAGACACGCTTATCCCAAAAATATAAATTCCAACTTGATTCATCTAATGGTTACCATTTTTACAACCAAAATGTACCCCCAAAAATTTTTAGGGTGTCTTTTTTATATATTTATTATAATACCCTCATGTTTATACTCAATATCAAATCAAAGCTTTAGACAGGCTTATCCCAAAAATATAAATTTCAACTCGATTCACCCAATGGTTACCATTTTTACAACCCATAATTAACCCCCAAATCTTTTTAGGGGGTCTTTTTTATATATTTATTATAATACCCTTATGTTTATACTCATATCACAGCTTTAGATACGCTTATCCCAAAAATATAAATTTCAACTCGATTCACCCAATGGTTACCATTTTTACAACCCATAATTTTTAGGGGGTCGTTATGGGTAGGGATGCATTGAGCTGCTAACAAATGCTCAATATCAATTGGTACTCACATATATTTAATTGTGAGTACTAAGCTTAAGCTCAAGCTCACAATAAATCTCAGGCTCAAGCTCAAGCTCACAATTAGCCCAGGCTAATTAGCTTAATTGTGAGCTGACAATAAAAATTAAAAAATATATTATACTTTAAAAGATGTATAAATCCTGAATAAGAAGCCTTAAATCCTGAATAATATGTGATTATAACAACATGATTTCAGTCCATTTAAATGACATTTTTATTTTAAAGTAATATTCTTTTGTTAATTCACGCCAGTTATAATAAAGAGTTTGTTTTAATTTAATAATGGAACAATTCAATTTACCTAAATTCACGTAAATAAATATCTATTTAAATTCACGCGAATTAATGAAAAATAGGTCATTATGATATGATGACATAACTTAAAGAAATATGTCATTTTTAAAACTATTCAAAAGGCATCTTATTCAATGGCTTATATGAACGCCACTCTTTATACAGGACTTAAAGATTTTTTGATAAATTGCATAATGTTTTACCCATGGTTTTATCTTTTGGTTTTGCACCTTGATTTTAAAAAAAACTAAATTTTCTATAATAAGAATGTGTGTTAAAATAAACACTTCAAAATGCAGTAAAAAATTTTTGTCTTCGATTTAGACTATTTTATTAACTTTATTCTGCGTTCCAAACCTTGTAACAGTTCTTTACCTGTAGACCATTTAAAAAAGGCCAAAATAGGGATTTTTCTAATCATTTTATCTAAAGAAAATGGATGTAAAAATAATCTCTTTGAACAAGACAGTAGATAGGAAGAAAGCTGCGGAACGTACAAAACAACAAATGAATCGCAAAGTGGAAAAGGCCACACGCTAAATATGGCGACGTCAAATTTTCAGGTGCAACAAACTTTTCCATACCAAAAGTCGATTTATCCGGAGGAAACAAATTTGGGAAACAATCCTGAACCAAAACAAAACAATTTAAATCCGCAACAATCAAAAGCTCCACCAGGTAAAAGAGAAGAATTACCTTTTTGGACAGATTGGAAACCCTTTGACATTGGCATTTACGACCCACGTCCTGCTATAAGATCGCCACAACCGTTCCATCAAGCGCAAGTTCCATGAGGACCGTCACCTAAATCCACACCTAGTCGCTTAATTACACCAACTTTTATCACGCTGGCGGTTGGTATGGTATCCTTAGCTTGCTATTTCCGGTCGCCGGAAAACTAGCTCCAGATGGGCCCTTATTATGCCAAACAAGCAATGGCTGTACACTATGGAAAATACCAGAATATCTTCCCTGTAAAATAAACTTCACGGACCTACATGACTCGGAAACTCACTTAGCCTGGCTTTGATTTTACCAACAAAACCAAGTTTAGTACAAAGAAAAAGCTGTACACCGTAAAAGAATTCAAGAAACCGTAAAAAACTTTTCTTGGTTTTTTATGGCAACTTAAAAAAGAAAAAAACAGAAAATGCCAAAAAAAGCCAAATGCCGAAAAGCCGGTCAGCGAAGCCAAATGCCGCTTAATGGTTTCTACCTTAAATAGTATACATGGGCTCTTAATCAAAACCGAAGCTATTAAAACACTTGCAACCACCAAAAACACCTAAGGAAATTAAAGCCTTTTTGGGATTAGCTTCTTACTACCGCTCGCATATTCGAGTTTTCGCAAAAATTGCTGACCTGTTGACCAAACTTCTGCAAAAAGACGTTCCATTCCACTGGGAAAAAGAGCGAAAAAAAGCTTTTGAAAATCTAAAAAACAGTCTTACAACAGCACCGGTTCTAGAATTTCCACAGCCAAATAAACAATATTTTGTTACACGTAGACGCCAGTGGATACCAATTTAGAGCGATTCTTTCTCAAAAATACGATAACGGAAAAGAACAGATCATTGCGTCCGTACAATGAGTCTACTTAAAAGACAATGACATGTAACCGAAAGCGAAACTGCTGCTCTTGTATTTGCCGTTAAAGCACATATCTTTACCGCGCAAACTGCACGTTGGTGAGCGATTACAAAGCTCTTAAATGGTTACTAACAACACCCCACCTCACCTAAAAATGAAACTGCAAAGATAGGCCCTTTTTCTTATGGAAACTGATTCAGACCTGTGCACTGCCCCCTCCCCCGGGTTTTAGTGGGGGGGCAATTCCAAAACGAGGGGGGCACGGGGGGAAATTTTTTTTAAACGGGGGGGAATAAAACGGGCGGGCAAGCAGGGGGAAAGAAAAAAAAAGGACAAAAAGAGAAAAAAAGGAAGGAAAAGGGAAAAAAAGGGACAAAAAAGTGAAAATAAGGCAAAAATAGGTAAGGTCTAAAATGGCTTAAAATGCAAAAATTTCGCAATAATGCCGTCATAATAGGTAAAAAATGGCGTCATACTTTTTGGGTACTTTTTTCATTTTTCCGCGGCGGCGGGGGGGGGGAATCCTCCAATAAAGCGGGGGGGCATTTTCAAACTCTGCTCAGGTCTGCTGATTTCACGATAAAATACAAAAAAGGATCAACACACACAAACGCTGACGCGCTATCCCGCCTTCCCACCCAGCGGGAAACTAACATTGATATTAATCCGGACAATGAATTCCCAATTTTTGCTTTAGGATTAGAAAAACCGGAACTTAATCTACTTCAAAAACTCCAAAAGGCACAAGAAACCGACCCGAAATGGGGACCAATAATCAATTAACTTAAAACAAACACACTGGACTCGACAATTAAAAGTCCAAACAAGATCAAAAAACAGGCAGAAGCATACGTGGGCACAATGGGGGTTAGGGGAGTTGACCCCCCAAATTCTGAGAAGGGGGGTTTAACCCCCCAATTTTGGACAAATGAAGAAAACATGTGTTTAAAATGACTTCTAACTGCCTCCAAACTTAAGTTTTAAAGTCAAAATAAATGTTTTAAGCAATAAAAAGCTCAAAAATGCAATAAAAGGGCTTTTTGACCTTAAATTAGCGTTTTTTACCTATTTTTCCTTCAAAATCGAAAAACTATATGGGTAAAATGCACCCCAGAAAAAAAACCGATATGG
>JASAMX010034609.1:0-22348 GCA_030248175.1 Microlaimidae sp. YZB2_3
ATTTTGGTCAAATTTATAAAGATCATGTTCAAGAATTTCTATTTCTTTTTCTAATTTAGCCTCTTCTTCTCTATGTTTTCTAATTCTTTTTTTGCTATAAGGTATGGACTTTTCTCTAATAATATGCTTAAAAGCGTCCCATTTAGTTAGTACTGGATTTATAATTTATTTCTAGCGTAATAATAGCATCTCGTACTAAAGCGTTATAATTTGGCTCCTTAAGCAGCTGATTATTAAATTTCCATAAACCTGGCCCTTTGGGCGTGTAGTTATTCCTGCAAGCAGGTAAATACTGCTCGATGATCTTTTCGTGGTGCACTAATAATTGTGCATTCGGTGACCATTTGCAGTAATTCAGTTTGTAGAAATTATAATATATTCTACAATGTACTGGAGGAATAGTTTGAGACCAAGTATATTGTTTTTTATACGGATTTTTTGTTCTCCATAAATCTTTTAGACTATACTTTCCATTATTGCTTTAAGTTCCAAATTATCTTTTTTTCAGTAAATACGTTGCCTCCTATTTTATAAGTTAGGAATTCAAGCATACATTAAAATCTCCCGTTAATAATATTTTATAGTCTTTTTCAGTATGTTCGGCAAGAACCGCATCAATTTCCAAAAAGGATATTCTTTCAATCTCAGTATTGGGCGCGTATACTGTTCCAATAATTAACTTATACCCCATTAAAGCACCCTTTCAGTATTCAGTATCTTCCGTTTATATCTTTGACTACTTTGTCAACTGTTTTATCAACAGATTTTCTAATTAGTATACTTACTCCTTTAGAGTTTGATGTGCCATGTGAAAAATAAATATCGGGGTGCCCATTCCATTCATTTTTCCATACATTTTTCTATTTTTTGTGTTGTGTGTGTTTCGGATAGACAAATAATATCAAAATTTTTATTATTGACTTTTTTATTAGGTAAGAAAATCAAAGACTGTTTTTCGTTTTTTCTTATCCTGTAGCCCTTTCGAGTTAAGTGTTAGTAGCGTAATATTAGCCATGTTAATTATTAAACAAATAACAAAGGAGAGAGAAAAAATATATATAAAAATATATAAATGTAAATAAATATTACACATATGATATAACTCCAGGAATTATTAATAGTATATCTAGTGAATTAAAATAGTTTAGATAGCCAATATATTTTTGCTTATTCCTCTTATATTTTATAAGTTTTGAATGTAAAATATCACACCTTACGAGTTACATAGCGTTTAATGCAAAGGTTGCGAAAATTCTTAGCGCATGAACTGCATATTCGTATTTATAGGTTCGTAAAGTTTAATTTAGCAAATTAATATGATTACGTTAGCCCGTAATTAATATTTATACAACCATGAGAGACAAACACAAAATTTAACTGACTACGGATCCAATATGATTTTCGATCTGATAATGCGTTGCCCATTTTATATTTTATATTATACAAGTTAGAGATTCGTAGAAATTGTCAATTTTTTCTTATTTTTAGTGATTTTTACGAGTTTTTAGTGAGGAATTTTTAACCTTATTATTTTGTTATATTTGTTATTACTATGATTTTTTAAGTTTAAATTTTATATTTTTGCAAGTTTTTTTTGTTTTGTGTTAGATTATCTAGCAAAAGTTGATTTGTTTTTAAATTTTGTGGTTTCAAGTCAACTCTCTTAAACAGTAGTTTTTGGTTTTATCATAAATTTTTGAAACGATTATCGAAGCTAAAGTGCTGATTTATAAGTAATCCCAAGGCAAACAAGTTATATTTTCTAAAGTACTATAAACACATCGCAGTTAAACCGCTCATCTTTTGGTTAAACACCCCGATATATCCGGCATCAAGCACGTAAATTACTGTAAAACCACACAGCACCGCATATTTATGGCAAACATCGCGTACAATTTTACTTTCGTTTTTAATATTTCGTTTGTTTTCAATTTTGCGGGCATTTTAATAAAATTGAACAGAGATTTATATAAAAGCTTCGTTTAAAAAAAATGTTTTGTCACGTTTGCTTGACTATAATACGAACAAAAGTTGCATGCGTGGAACAAAATCGAAATATAGTCACTCAAAAAAATTTCCAGTCGATTCGTTTGCTTCCCTGTGTTTAACTTTTATATTTTAGTACTTGTAATTAACAATTCAAAAAGCTTTCAATGTCAAAAAATTGTCGCTTTTACTTTGGATTTTTACTTATGAAATTTAGAATTAACTACAAAATATCGTTTTCAACGTTGATTTTTTCCAGAAAAGTAATTTCAAAACTCAAATCTTATAAATCATTTTAGTGCAAAACTTTGTATTTTATTGTTATTTTTATAATTTTTACTTTACTTTCACTTTTTCACTTTTTTGTTGTCCCAGTTATCGAACAAACTCAGTTGTTAACCGAAAGTTTTCTGTAGTTTTTTTTTTTAAACCAGTAGTTTTCTTAACACGCAATATTATGGAAATCAGCTAAATACATCAAATTCAGTACATGACAATTTTACATTTAGCCATACGTGGATCCTTAACATTTTTCTAATGAAAAAACCAGCCGGTGGCCGAAATTAAAGATGGCCGAATTTAAGTCAGTTACTTTACCTTTATTCGACTCGTTGACTCCCCTGGGTCTCACTCTGCTGTCGTATCGTTCGTAGATGTCCTTGCCGTCGCCTCCAAGAAGGCCGCCCAGCAGGGCCTGAGCATCCCCCTTGGGTCGTTTGGAACCCCTGGCTTGGTCTTTCCGGCTCAGCTGCTTTGGCCTGTCGGCTGCCTCTTCCGGTTCTTCTTCCGGTTGACTTCCGGTCTCGGCGGCCGTCGGGTCCTCGTAATCGAAATCCGCGCTAAAAAATCGATAATTCTTCCGAAAATCGATAAATGAAGCTAATATATAAAAATTTAGAATGGCAGGTATTGTTTGCGTGCTCGTTTGTTTAGAAACCTTGTGTACATTATAAAAAGTGGATACGTCGAGAAAGATTTCAAAAAACTCCGTTAATTTATTTACAATGAAAGCGCAGGAGAAATGCAAGAAATAATGTGGTGAAGTAAGAACGTAATAGTAAAAGTTGATAAGAAGGGTAACACGAACTTAGATCCAAACGAACTTAGATCCAGAACAAAAACACGAACTTAGATCCAAAGACCCGAACTTAGATCCAAATTTTCGTTTACGTTTTTCTTTTACGTTATCAACTTTAAAAAAAATGTGTTTTAAACGTTTTAAACATTGAGTTTTGCTTCTTACGTGTAAAATATGTGTTTGTTTATTGCAAACAAAACATTTGCTCAAAAAGATTCGTGTGTGAAGACTTATATCATGTTGTTATGAGTAAATTAAAAATTTAAATCGACAAAAATTCTTGTTAAAACACTTTAAAAAAAATTTACTTTAAAAATTTTTAATGTAAACCTTTAAATTAAGTTTCAACTTGATTATTTGCGTCGCTTTTAATTGTATTACAATTATATTTACCGCACGAATCAGTCAGTCAGGCGTTTCTTTGTCTTGTAAAAATTAATATGGGAGTAGTTATGGAAATCGCTATAAGAAGTGGTATCTGCAATGTATGCAATGTCTTACTTGTGAATTGAGATGAGATTTGTAGTTTTAAATTTGTTGCTTAAAATTTAAAATTGTTTGAGAAATATAGTATACTTTGTCTATTATACATAGCTGTACATAAAAATATATTATGACATTTGGCTTTAAAACACATCATTAATTCTCTCGCAACACACATTAAAAAGTTTTTCAGTTTGTTTGCAACAAACAAGCCCATATTTTACACGTAAGAAGCAAAACTCAATGTTTAAAACGTTTAAAATACATTTAAAATCATTTTTTAAAAGTTGATAACGTAAAAAAAACGTAAACGAAAATTTGGATCTAAGTTCGTGTGTTTGGATCTAAGTTCGTGTTTTTGATCCGGATCTAAGTTCGTTTGGATCTAAAGACGCCAAATCATAAGAAGCAAATTTTTACTTGGGTGTTTTGTATATAGATACTCTTGGTCAAAAACACACCCTGAGATACAAGATTGATGTGAATTTTTCTTAACAAGAAAACTTTTTTATCTCTGTACTTCTTCGCGTAAAAAAAAGAGTTAACCAAGTTGTTATTATATCCGCATATCGATATTGCTATTTTAGATTTAAATAATATCCCTACCCGTTTTAGGGGTTCTAACAATTAAAGTAAGCTGTTTGAACATTTTTTTATTATATTAATAAAATTCCCTAACCCGGTAAGGACGGCTCTTGAACCTGCCTCCAGAAAACTGGATGCAGGTAGGAGCAGATAAAACTGCCTCGGAGGCAGCATGGAGGCAGGGTGGAGGCAGGTAGGAGGCAGGGTGGAGGTAGGTAAAACTGTCTTGGATACAGGTAGGAGGCAGGTGACCCTGCCTCCTAGGTTTTTTTGACCCTCCCAGGTTTTTTTAAAGTTATATTGTTATTAATAGTAGTAACAATAAATATTACAATATACCATTTGTTGTAATTTATGGCGCATCCCTGTGTCAAAAATTAAAGACTGCAAAAAGTTAATCGCGTTTCCATAAAAAAAGCAAAGGGATTCGTTTTTGTTTTTTTATCATAAGGTATACCCGAGAGACAGTCACGTAGAGCCTCCCGTGTGGTCCCCAATGGTTTTAAAAAAAACTTTCCAAAATAATAAAACTAAAGCTAAAGTCTCCCAGGCTGAAATTAAAAGCGTAACCGCTCGCCGCCAGGAAGAAAAAAAAATAAACTTGCAAGCGAGAAAAATTAAAAAAAAAGCTTTCAGCGGTTGTGTAACCATTATTATTTAGTTGCCTCATGTATTTCTCTGCAAGTGATATTTTCTTAAAAGACGAGTGGTTACTTTACCACTCATTTATTTTGATCCTGATAGAATTTATCTTTAGTTTGTTTATAGTATAAAATTAAAATTTAATACTAGGAAGTAGTTTTTAACATCTAAATTTGTATTGAAATCTGACAAAGTGTCTTAAAGTGTAATAAATGGTTTGTTTCTGCCAAAAAGCGTTTGAAGACGAACATTATTAACTAAAAAAAGCTTTGTTTTATCTGAATATAAAACCAACACACTTTTAAACATTTTATCTTGGTAACAGCAAAACAAGACATACGGATTTTATTAAAAATATTGTATTTGGCTGATTATGTAGACATAATATACATATATTCTGATAAAGGTTTTACTTAAAGCTCTAAGTAAGAATAGAATTGTTTCGATAGATTAGGATTGATTGGAAGACTAAGGTAATATAAATATTTTTCCTTAATAATATGGATATAATAATAATAACATGACATTAAGAATATATTAAATATAGATAAATATTCACAGCAAATTACTCACGCCCCTACAAATAATAATATTTTTTGAATTTTTGACATTTAAACATTTTTCCGCGCTAATTTCTGAAAAGTTTAAAGCTTATATATTAACTTCTTGGCTAATTATAAATTCTTGCTATTATGTATGTATATATATTTTTTAACATTATAAACACTATGTATACATTCTTTATAATTTTATAATTTACACCCCCTCCTCTCTTCTATTATACGCAATTGTTTAATTATTAATTTTATTTTTTTAAATGCGGATAAACCAACTGAGTTTTAAAGGAATAAATTCTGGATACTAGGCCCTGGAAATTACTGAATCCTAAGAATAAAAAAATTTAGAACTTGGATCTAATTAGAGATTGGTTTATTGTGAAGTTTAGGTTTCAGGTGTAGGCTTTGGTTGAAATTTCATTGGTTTTAAACAAAAAAGTTTAAGTTCCACATTTTATTGGGTCAATGCTGCCAAAACTCAAACTCTAAACAGGGGCCTGTTTCAAAAAAACCTTTGTAAATTCTCATTTTACAAATCTCGGCCTATTTTTTGTAAAATACACGATAAAGGTTTTTTGACTTGTAATCCAGGGGAAGCATCTCCGTGCAGTGCTCTGCGTTGATTGGTCGCAGCCACGTCATTTCATCTCCGCTGACCGATCAATATTTGTCGTGACGTATATCCTCTATCATATAATTTTAAGAAATAGGCGGAGATTTGTAAAATGAAAATTTACAAATGTCTTTGTGAAATAGGCCCCAGCATTAATTTTGCCATTTTCTATAGTTCGCATACATGCACAAAATACAATGCCCCGAAAATTTGATTTTAAGTACACCAAAAGCATTTTATCATTGTATACTGAAACCCTAGTATATAAACTGGTTAAACTGTCGTTTAAATTCATCTTTCCGTTAGCTAGATACGCTCCATAAAAAATTTCAACTGTGTAAATGCTTTTATGAAAACTATAATGTGTAGTTGTATTATTTCCTGCATTATAGAGTATATACCGTAACAAAATGAATCAGGATCGTTATAAAATACTTGTGACTGTGACTCTTTTTATCTTCTAGTATGCAAACACTACAAACGTATAATGAGTCAGAGTAACGTTGATTTTATACCGATTGTAACTCTTGTTGTCGGTAATACCTGGCGGCGATGACGACGGCCGCGACGGCGGCGACGAGCAAACGAATCGATAATCTGCCATCGGATCGCATAACAAAATATCACAGATATATTCTTTTCTACAGTGATGTCTAGAACACAACCGGAATTTAGACCCGCAATGATCGCACTTACAACCGTCTGGTTGCTATTTGTCTATAAAAATTAAATCAATGAGAAGCATAAGTTATTCAGCCAATATCGCGATTAAAGAAAACCTATGAAGAATCACGACGGTTAGTTCAATGTACACAAAGGTCTCGAGAAGATTTAAAAATAATTTGTATATGACGTTGGTTAACGAAAAAAACACGATCATAATACACGAAAATAACATAAACATAAAGTAAATTTTCTAAAAAAACAACAGCTGGTTGTGTATATTTTTTATCCTTATTTTTCCTGGTCTTATACAAATTATTTTCAATTCTTCTCAACATTTGTGTACATTAAATTAGCGGTCGTGATTCTCCATAGATACAAACAATGGTCCAGTGGTTAAAAAATTCCAATCCGAATTCGTCCGTCACCGACGTATGTTAATTACAAATTAATATTATGTATAATTACATAGATGTAACTTTTAGCTACAAAATAACGTAAATTTTGTACAGATAAACTCATCTTTTAACAAAATACATATACTCATTGTCGCTTATTTTAATTTTTTCACCATGCTGCTTTACGCTTTATGAGGTAATACGTTTTTTGACATTCTGGAGTAATTTAACAAACTTAAAAAATATAAGCAAAAATTTACAAGTTCCTAAAAAAGTGACTGTTTGTAAACTTAAATCTAAAACTTTTTTTAATTTCAACTTTGATTATTAATTATACGAGTAATATGATAAAAGTTTTAAAATAAAAAATCAGTCTAGCCTTTTCAAAATAAAATTTTAATAAAGCTTTTGCTTCACTATTCAGACTAATACTGCACATGGGCAAACTTTAAATCAATGGACTTACCTAGCATTACAAAAATTTGGGTCCGCGGTCCCACCGCGAAATCAAAATTCGTTATGAAACCAATAGTTTTTACCATTTTTTTGCGGAAACCGGAGATTAAACAACTATATTAAAACAATTTCGAGTATTTTTGTTAATTGTTGACCATTATTTAGAGCTATATTAAGCGTAACTAAGGTTTCTTATATGTAAACTTTTTTGGTTAATCAGAAAAAAAACATTGTGTGATGCTTAATTAAATACAAAAAGACAACTAAAATTATTCAAGTAGATGTTTTATTTTTATATATAGTAATTCCAGTTTCAAAAATAATACAAAAAAATGCATTTAATTTGAGGGGAATTTCGTTTCGTGGTGGGACCGCCGACCCAATTTTCGTTATGCTAGGTAGGTACATTATGATTATTTTATTATATTTAAAAACCAAAAACAAAAAATCTTGTGGAAAGACGGGTATCCTAATTAAGAATTAAAACCAATTTAATGCTATTAATATAAAAACAGACGGATTTAAATAATACTTTGCAAAATATAAGCCTAAAGAGCCAAAGCTTAAATTTTAAATTCATGTAAATTTTTCAACAAACTGCAGATTATTTCAAATGTCGTAAATATACCCAATGAAAAATCTACATTGTGGTTGATTGCTTTACACATAATTATGTGACACAAGTAAAAGCGTTAATAAAAATCGATTATCTTTCTTCTTTTATTGAACGGCCTGTGGTGTAATGGATAGCACGAAAGAGTTGACTTTGGAGGTTACGCGTTCAATTTCTGTAACCGCCAAATTTTTTAATATATTTGGCTGTCCAAATTTTTCAGCGCTTGATTATTTTGGCTTCTACTTTGGGTCGTCACAATTAGAACAACAGTTGAACACACAGTCAGGTATTTTCTTACTCTTAGGCATTTTTTATTGAAGCACAAAGAACTTAACACCGAACAATTTTAAAGACTAAAGTTTCTTATTTCAACACTTTTTTACTCGATTTTGTTGTTTAGACTTAAAATACCGACTCCAACATTAACTTATGTGTCAAAATTAAAAAAAATTATTAAAACTAAAGCCATCCATTGAATTAAAGAAAGGATATTTGAGTTAATTTTATAAACATTGTTTAATCTACAAAAAACTCAAAACCATGTATTATACAAATGTGGCCTTTGAACTCACGTTAGCTGAGTCCAGCCGCAGGGTATATACCATTAGAAATAAGTTTAGAAAAGTGTAAGCTGGCAGAAATTTTTTAATGTTAGTTTTCAGGCAAAAAGCTTTATACGCCGGAAATTTGAGCCTAATTACTTGTATTGGATTGTTTTTATAAACAGCTGGTATTCATTTATATCTACATAATTCTTCTATTTTTTGAAATGTTTTTTACTGGATAAATAAGTTTTACAGTTTTGTTTATTAGATACTATGTTTCTCATTTAGATTGAACTGGTTTTTTTACACGCTTTTGCCTGATCAGGGGCAAAATGCATTTTTTAATTGGTCAAAATTTTTAGCTCTAAATTATAAGTACACCAGTTAATAATTTAATTAAATAAAATATAACAGACAAAAGTAAATATAAAACATTAATTTAAATATGAGCGCACTTTTAAAAAATTTTAATTATCATAAAGCAAATAAAATAAAACGTTTTCAGTTCTAAAATGTTTTTCCATTCTTTTTATTATATACATGTAGACAAAAGTTTTTGTTTGTTTGTTTGCTATGACCAAATAAATAGTATGTTACAAATTTAATTGGGTATAAATAAAGACAAATTTGTGTATTTTAATATTAAAATCAGTCTTTAGATTTATTCAATAGTCCTAAAAGTTTTAAAATAATTTAAGAAAAATTTCTTTTGACATATTTTTAAAAAATAAAACGATAGATTTCCTTCAATGTTTTGACGTTTGCGTATTTGGGAAAAATTATTTTTTTTTTTTGAAAACCAAATTCTAAAGCTGAAAACTACAGTTTGTTTATTAGACAAAACTAATTTTTAAGACTAAACACAGCTGCAGTCAACAAACAAATATTATGTTGTATCGATATAATCGTCAAGAAAATAAATATACAGACAGAGAAACAGACAGACGGCTTGTCCAAGGAACGAAACAATATATATGGTGAATATAACACAGTAATAAAAACTCTTGAAAACAAATCTCCACCAATGAGCGATCATGCTAAACCGGTTTTGCTAATGGAGTGAAAATACCTGACGCTAAGCCGACCAATAAATTAACGGTATTCTCAAAATTTTAGGCATTTAAATTATAATATATAATAACATCAAAAACATACAATATCCAAATAGCACACAAAATTCACATTTGTCCATTATAAAAACGTACTAAAAAAGTTACAAAAATTACGAAATAAGAAAATTTATAATTTTAATTAATTTGAGAATGTAATGCTTGCGTAATTCTTCTCACAAACTAAACTCACATTAAATTCCTCACAAAATTTATTATAACTCTACCAAAAAGTTTTGTTTTAAATACTCAATCATTAAGCGGATTCGAGATTTAGTTTTCCCGTTTACGTACGGCAAAAAATCTATTTTTTTTTATTTTTTTATCTATGTTTTTTTCTGTAAACACAAAATTTTCAAAATCATTAAAAATTCCGAGTGTTGTGATTGTTTACAAAGATGCAAAAACACTAGCTGTTTGTTTTTACGCCAAAGAGCTTTCCTCGGAGTTACTGAGAAAAATCGTAATAAAAACATTAATCGGAATAAAAATGTGATGATATGGGAGGCATAAACGTTTAATTCAAAGACGCCTTTTTTACTTAAAGAATAGAGATACCCATTTTCGAAACTTCAAAATTTCTGAATATTTTTTCGCAACACAGCCAACTTAAAGTTTTTAATTTTTTCATAAATAACCTATATATAAACGGTGTCCAAAATATATTATGTATTTTTAAGAATAAGTATTTATCTTGAAAAAAAAAACCGTTAAAATAAATTTTTTTTAAACGAAATTTTCATTAATATGTTCTGCTAAAAAAGAAATTTTTCAACTTCGTAATGATAATACCGCGGTACTAAGTAGCTCTTCATTTTGTTTGTTTTAGTTAAGAAAAAAACTTGAATTACTCCTGCGGTCTGATTAAAAATGGCGTTTTGTCAATATGGCGTCCGGCTTACCTCGTAATGAATTTAGTTTTCCCAGTGTAATAAAAATCAGTTGAGTTTTTTGCATCTTTTTTTTTTAATTTTTAGATGGTAAAAACTCTTTCTGATTCACCAAAAAAACACCCTTAATTTATATTTTTGCTATATTTTTTGAACATTGAAATTTTTTTTACAGTAATCCCATTTGACAATACGCTAAAATTGGTTAAATTATACAAAAAAGTTTTGCTCATCGTTTATAAGTCTCAACCTGTAGAGCGCACCAAACACTAAACTAACATAAGTGACATCAATTGATACAAGCTATTAATGAGAAAGAATAATGCCGTTGTTGATTTGTTAATTACAAATAATTACAGGCAGTTTTACCCGAGCTTTAAAGAGTATTAATGGCGTTTAGGCGATATAATTGGATTATTTTTAACCTTTTTTTGATTATTTAGGCAAAAAAACGTTTCTCTGAAGAGCCAACTTTAAGATCCAGCACTACCTCGTGTTAAACTGCAACTCTCTTTCATTTGTTTATCCACTTAGATCCTTCTTTATACATTAAGACCCAAAACGCGATTTACGTTATGCGTGTGAGATGTGACAATAATCAGAAAGGGTTAATGTTAATAAAAATGTTAATTAATTTTCAAAACTGTTGGGAGGATAGATTGAATTTTCAATAATATTTTCTTTTACACGTGTAATATCTTGTTTCAAATTGACTTAAACAAAAAAACACTTAGTAGAGCAGGTTTTACTAATCCCAGTGGAAACTTAAATTTTCTGAGAAAAAAAATTATGAAAAAAAAAACTCACACACGACGATAAAACTAAGAAAAATAACAAAATGTAAGCACCAAATACTAAAAATTAATTAACAGAATAGAAACCATAATATTTATGTGTTTTTTTTAAATTTTTTCATACCCAACGTTATTTATTTGTTAAAGTCGGCAAAAAATATTTCAGTCACAACAGCAATTTTATATGAAAAAAGTATCTGCTATGTATAATTTACAAGTTCAATAAAGAATCATAACAAATTTTGAAATAGCTGAAAATAACAGGAAAAAAACCAATAAAAAGTAAATTTTAAAGCCAAATCATTGAAATCAAAAGTTTAGGACTTAAACAATTTTATTTTTAAAAAATGTTTTTTATAAAAATTTTACTATAGGCTACTGCCATACAGAAATAAAATAAGAAAATAAAAACAAAATTTAATTAAATTAAAAATTTTAACATTAAACACTATTCTACATTTTATACCAAAGTATCAGATTGTAGACACTTTGCATTAATTTTTGGTTTTTATTAGATTTTTAACTTCAAATACTCTTTGAAACCACAATAAAAGTCGCGTATAAAGCTTTAGCCGTAGTTTTACCACTTTTAGCTCAAACTGTTCAATTTTTGATATACAATTTGCAATAATTATTTTAGCTATCAGAAATATTCCTGGTTTAATTAAAAAATAGATTAAGTTCAACTCCTAAATTGCTTGATTTTATGTGTTTGGTGTAAAGATTTAGTTACACATATATCTATAAAACATTTAGTGTGTTCATTAAAAATATCTGCGTAAGGGTGTTCTGGCAGACCTCTGGCACATGGACGTCCTAACTGGGACAATATTTCTCCATCCGACTTTCACTATCGGATTTTTTAACTCCCACAAACGAGAATAGCCATAAAAACGTATTCTTTGAAGTGAAAAAATCAGAAAAAATGAAAAAAAAATTAATTAATTAATAATTTTCATGTATTCTTGGCGATATGGACAAAAAATTACTAATGGGCGTATTTAAGCAACTTCTGGTGAATAACCAGAAATTTTTTAAGTTAAATCAAGTAAGAAAATCTCCAAAACTATAATTGGTTATGGACGGTTGTTTGTTTTGTTCTGTTCACTCGCGTGCGTTTTTACATTTTTTTCTTAAATTCATTGTTTTCTAGGCTTTATATTTCGTACTAAAATTTAATCAATTTTTTTTTTCGCGTGCATGTAAAGTTATCGACTATTGACTTCACACTCTATTTAAAAGTTTAACCTTTTTTCGTTTTTAATTAAAAGCGCTTTAACTGAGGTCTTGTAGTGGCAGGCAACATGTGTATGAGAAGCTTAAATTTAAAAAAAAAAAGTTTAAATATTAAATATCATAAATATTAATAAAAACTTCTTTTTTTTGAATCACCATTTTGTTTCTGTAACTATTAAAACCCGAGGTAAAAAGCGTGCGAAGTTTTCCATTCTAGCAGAATGGGATCATGTATGTTTTTGACATTAGGTAGGTAACTCGCTTGAGAAAGACTATCATAGTAAGAACTAAAGAGCTAAATGACCAAATAAACTACGATTCCTCCAGAAAACTGTAAATTAAAAAAATTTCTGCAGAAACACCACTTAAACAATTTTGATTTAATGTGGCATATTTCACAAACCGTAAAAACCGAGTTCTCATATTTGAGACTACAAATCGTCGTTACTACGGCAAAATGAGCCACAGTCATTATAAAATACACGTGACTGTAACTCATTTTTACTTAATAGTCATGTTTAAAATTTAAAATGAGTCAAAGTCATGTATATTTTATACTAATTGTGGCTCATTTTGCCGTGGTAACGACGAAATTTAAATTAATGTCGAACCGAAAAAATGTCTGAAATAAACAAACCGAGAAATAGTATATAAAGTAAAAAATGTTCTTAAAATCCTAAAATAAATGTTCACTGGCAGTGGCAGTTATAAAATTTCAGACCGGATTCATTCGGACTGATTCTGTCCGTTTTAGCAAGAAAATTCTGAACCGGTCCCGAGTTTAGACCAATATTTAATATCGCCAATTTTTGGCATGTTTATTTAATTTTTACTAAAATTTCGTTTAAATACTTTCTTTTAAACGTTCTTTACTTTCCTCTAAAATAAAACATAATAGATTTTCGGTTTTTAAATGCATGTTCGGCCATTATTGTGCGATATAAAAATATTATTCTGGGTTCAAAAAGAAGATTGAGTCTGAAGTTTTCTCGCTGAAACCGAACCTATAGGCAAATAAAATCTAGCTGACCGCAATATTTGCAGTATTATATCGACTATTTAACAACAAAAACATTAAAAAATTTTTACTAAAGCGGATTAATAACAAAGATTAAAACTGTATTTTAATAATTATTTATCAAATATATTTAATTTGAAACCTAAATGCAAATTTTTTAAGGGCTAAATTTGAATAATTTTGTATATTTTGTGAAAAGGTGGAATTAAAAAATCCTGCGTTCTTATTTGTTTTTTTCTTAAAAAACGTCATTACCGCACAATTTTAATTGGTCCCCTCATATCTGCATTCTAATTTTCAGCGTCAGCCAGATATAATTTAACCATAGCCCGAATGGATCCTGATCAAAATCTTATAAATACCAGCAATTATCCGTCGAGTTTTATTAAAGTTTGTACTAATTACGATAAAAAAATTTAAAATTTACAAAGAATTTATAAAAATTTTACATAATATGTACAAAACTTTTATTAACTGATTTATTTTAGAATTATTTTAATTCTACATACTATATATTATTTCAAGAATAATATAAAGATTTTGCAAAATTGATATCAGCAACAGAGTTTATGCCAAAAATTCTCCTTTTTGTATCTGGGAACCCCACAAACCCAAATAATAAATAATATCTTTTTTATTATCGTTTAGTAATTTTTTATGTTTTTGTTGTTAATAGTGATATATATGAATATTGGGTAGTAGATTTTATTTATAGGTTGGTTTAGGAGAATTAGATATTTTTTGAAAGATATATTTTTATACGAAAGGGAAAGAAAAAGAAATTATTATGTTTTATTTTAGAGGAAGAAAGACGTTTAAAAGAAGATTAAAGGAAATTTTAGTAAAAATTAAATAAACATGCCAAAAATTGGCGATATTAAATATTGGTCTAAACTCGGGACCGGTTCAGAATTTTTCTTGCTAACGGACAGAATCAGTCCGAATGAATCCGGTCTGTAATTTTATAACTGCCACTGCCAGTGAACATTTTGTTTTTAGGATTTTAAGAACATTTTTTACTTTATATACTATTTCTCGGTTTGTTTATTTCAGACATTTTTTCGGTCCGACATTAATTTAAATTTCGTCGTTACCACTGGCAAATGAGCAACAATTAGTATAAGATATACATGACTTTGACTCATTTTTAAATTTTAAACATGACTATTAAGTAAAAATGAGTTACAGTCACGTGTATTTTATTATGACTGTGGCTGATTTTGCCTAGTAACGACGATTTGTAGTCTCAAATATGAGAACTCGGTTTTTACGGTTTGTGAAATATGCCACATTAAATCAAAATTGTTTAAAGTGGTGTTTCTGCAGAAATTTTTTTAATTTACAGTTTTCTGGAGGAATCGTAGTTTATTTGGTCATTTAGCTCTTTAGTTCTTACTATGATAGTCTTTCTCAAGCGAGTTACCTACCTAATGTAAAAAACATACATGATCCCATTCTGCTAGAATGGAAAACTTCGACGCTTTTTACCTCGGGTTTTAATAGTTACAGAAACAAAATGGTGATTCAAAAAAAAAAAGAAGTTTTTATTAATATTTATGATATTTAATATTTAAACTTTTTTTTTTAAATTTAAGCTTCTCATACACATGTTGCCTGCCACTACAAGACCTCAGTTAAAGCGCTTTTAATTAAAAACGAAAAAAGGTTAAACTTTTAAATAGAGTGTGAAGTCAAAGTCGATAACTTTACATGCACGCGAAAAAAAAAAATTGATTAAATTTTAGTACGAAATATAAAGCCTAAAAAACAATGAATTTAAGAAAAAAATGTAAAAACGCACGCGAGTGAACAGAACAAAACAAACAACCGTCCATAACCAATTATAGTTTTGGAGATTTTTCTTACTTGATTTAACTTAAAAAATTTCTGGTTATTCACCAGAAGTTGCTTAAATACGCCCATTAGTAATTTTTTGTCCATATCGCCAAGAATACATGAAAATTATTAATTAATTAATTTTTTTTTCATTTTTTCTGATTTTTTCACTTCAAAGAATACGTTTTTATGGCTATTCTCGTTTGTGGGAGTTAAAAAATCCGATAGTGAAAGTCGGATGGAGAAATATTGTCCCAGTTAGGACGTCCATGTGCCAGAGGTCTGCCAAACACCCTTACGCAGATATTTTTAATGAACACACTAAATGTTTTATAGATATATGTGTAACTAAATCTTTACACCAAACACATAAAATCAAGCAATTTAGGAGTTGAACTTAATCTATTTTTTAATTAAACCAGGAATATTTCTGATAGCTAAAATAATTATTGCAAATTGTATATCAAAAATTGAACAGTTTGAGCTAAAAGTGGTAAAACTACGGCTAAAGCTTTATACGCGACTTTAATTGTGTTTTCAAAGAGTATTTGAAGTTAAAAATCTAATAAAAACCAAAAATTAATGCAAAGTGTCTACAATCTGATACTTTGGTATAAAATGTAGAATAGTGTTTAATGTTAAAATTTTTAATTTAATTAAATTTTGTTTTTATTTTCTTATTTTATTTCTGTATGGCAGTAGCCTATGGTAAAATTTTTATAAAATACATTTTTTAGTAAAATAAAATTGTTTAAGTCCGAAACTTTTGATTTCAATGATTTGGCTTGAAAATTTACTTTTTATTGGTTTTTTCCTGTTATTTTCAGCTATTTCAAAATTTGTTATGATTCTTGATTGGACTTGTAAATGATACATAGCAGACACTTTTTTTTTCATATAAAATTGCTGTTGTGACTGAAATATTTTTTGCCGACTTTAACAAATAAATAACGTTGGGTATGAAAAAATTAAAAAAAAACACATAAATATTATGGTTTCTATTCTGTTAATTAATTTTTAGTATTTGGTGCTTACATTTTGTTATTTTTCTTAGTTTTATCGTCGTGTGTGAGTTTTTCTTTTCAGAATTTTTTTTCTCAGAAAATTTAAGTTTCCACTGGGATTAGTAAAACCTGCTCTACTAAGTGTTTTTTTGTTTAAGTCAATTTGAAACAAGATATTACACGTGTAAAAGAAAATATTATTGAAAATTCAATCTATCCTCCCAACAGTTTTGAAAATTAATTAACATTTTTATTAACATTAACCCTTTCTGATTATTGTCACATCTCACACTCATAACGTAAATCGCGTTTTGGGTCTTAATGTATAAAGAAGGATCTAATTAGATAAACAAATGAAAGAGAGTTGCAGTTTAACACAAGGTAGTGCTGGATCTTGAAGCTGGCTCTTCAGAGAAACGTTTTTTTGCCTAAATAATCAAAAAAAGGTTAAAAATAATCCAATTATATCGCCTAAACGCCATTAATACTCTTTAAAGCTCGGGTAAAACTGCCTGTAATTATTTGTAATTAACAAATCAACAACGGCATTATTCTTTCTCATTAATAGCTTGTATCAATTTATGTCACTTATGTTAGTTTAGTGTTTGGTGCGCTCTACAGGTTGAGACATATAACGATGAGCAAAACTTTTTTGTATAATTTAACCAATTTTAGCGTATTGTCAAATGGGATTACTGTAAAAAAATTTCAATGTTCAAAAAATATAGCAAAAATATAAATTAAGGGTGTTTTTTTTGGTGAATCAGAAAGAGTTTTTACCATCTAAAAATTAAAAAAAAGATGCAAAAAACTCAACTGATTTTTATTACACTGGGAAAACTAAATTCATTACGAGGTAAGCCGGACGCCATATTGACAAAACGCCATTTTTAATCAGACCGCAGGAGTAATTCAAGTTTTTTTCTTAACTAAAACAAACAAAATGAAGAGCTACTTAGTACCGCGGTATTATCATTACGAAGTTGAAAAATTTCTTTTTTAGCAGAACATATTAATGAAAATTTCGTTTAAAAAAAATTTATTTTAACGGTTTTTTTTTCAAGATAAATACTTATTCTTAAAAATACATAATATATTTTGGACACCGTTTATATATAGGTTATTTATGAAAAAATTAGAACTTTAAGTTGGCTGTGTTGCGAAAAAACTCAGAAATTTTGAAGTTTTGAAAATGGGTATCTCTATTCTTTAAGTAAAAAAGGCGTCTTTGAATTAAACGTTTATGCCTCCCATATCATCACATTTTTATTCCGATTAATGTTTTTATTACAATTTTTCTCAGTAACTCCGAGGAAAGCTCTTTGGCGTAAAAACAAACAGCTGGTGTTTTTGCATCTTTGTAAACAATCACAACACTCAGAATTTTTAATGATTTTGAAGATTTTGTGTTTACAGAAAAAAAACATTTGATAGATTTTTTGCAGTACGTAAACGGGAAAACTAAATCTCGAATCCGCTTAATGATTGAGTATTTAAAACAAAACTTTTTGGTAGAGTTATAATAAATTTTATGAGGAATTTAATGTGAGTTTAGTTTGTGAAAAGAATTACGCAAGCATTACATTCTCAAATTAATTAAAATTATAAATTTTCTTATTTCGTAATTTTTGTAACTTTTTTAGTACGTTTTTATAATAGACAAATGTGAATTTTGTGTGCTACTTGGATATTGTATGTTTTTGATGTTATTATATATCATAATTTAAATGCCTAAAATTTTGAGAATACCGTTAATTTATTGGTCGGCTTAGCGTCAGGTATTTTCACTCCATTAGCAAAACCGGTTTAGCATGATCGCTCATTGGTGGAGATTTGTTTTCAAGAGTTTTTATTACTGTGTTATATTCACCATATATATTGTTTCGTTCCTTGGACAAGCCGTCTGTCTGTTTCTCTGTCTGTATATTTATTTTCTTGAAGATTATATCGATACAACATAATATTTGTTTGTTGACTGCAGCTGTGTTTAGTCTTAAAAATTAGTTTTGTCTAATAAACAAACTGTAGTTTTCAGCTTTAGAATTTGGTTTTCAAAAAAAAATAATTTTTCCCAAATACGCAAACGTCAAAACATTGAAGGAAATCTATCGTTTTATTTTTTTAAAATATGTCAAAAGAAATTTTTCTTAATTTATTTTAAGACTTTTAGGACTATTGAATAAATCTAAAAACTGATTTTAATATTAAAATACACAAATTTGTCTTTATTTATACCCAATTAAATTTGTAACATACTATTTATTTGGTCATAGCAAACAAACAAACAAAAACTTTTGTCTACATGTATATAATAAAAAGAATGGAAAAACATTTTAGAACTGAAAACGTTTTATTTTATTTGCTTTATGATAATTAAAATTTTTTAAAAGTGCGCTCATATTTAAATTAATGTTTTATATTTACTTTTGTCTGTTATATTTTATTTAATTAAATTATTAGCTGGTGTACTTATAATTTAGAGCTAAAAATTTTGACCAATTAAAAAATGCATTTTGCCCCTGATCAGGCAAAAGCGTGTAAAAAAAACCAGTTCAATCTCAATGAGAAACATAGTATCTAATAAACAAAACTGTAAAACTTATTTATCCAGTAAAAAACATTTCAAAAAATAGAAGAATTATGTAGATATAAATGAATACCAGCTGTTTATAAAAACAATCCAATACAAGTAATTAGGCTCAAATTTCCGGCGTATAAAGCTTTTTGCCTGAAAACTAACATTAAAAAATTTCTGCCAGCTTACACTTTTCTAAACTTATTTCTAATGGTATATACCCTGCGGCTGGACTCAGCTAACGTGAGTTCAAAGGCCACATTTGTATAATACATGGTTTTGAGTTTTTTGTAGATTAAACAATGTTTATAAAATTAATTCAAATATCCTTTCTTTAATTCAATGGATGGCTTTAGTTTTAATAATTTTTTTTAATTTTGACACATAAGTTAATGTTGGAGTCTGTATTTTAAGTGTAAACAACAAAATCGAGTAAAAAAGTGTTGAAATAAGAAACTTTAGTCTTTAAAATTGCTCGGTGTTAAGTTCTTTGTGCTTCAATAAAAAATGCCTAAGAGTAAGAAAATACCTGACTGTGTGTTCAACTGTTGTTCTAATTGTGACGACCCAAAGTTGAAGCCAAAATAATCAAGCGCTGAAAAATTTGGACAGCCAAATATCTGTTTCTAAAAATTTAAGTTTTTACAGGAAATTGAACGCGTGACCTGAAGTCAACTCTTTCGTGCTATCCATTACACCACAGGCCGTTCAATAAAAGAAGAAAGATAATCGATTTTTATTAACGCCCTTTTCTTGTGTCACATAATTATGTGTAAAGCAATCAACCACAATGTAGATTTTTCATTGGGTATATTTACGACATTTGAAATAATCTGCAGTTTGTTAGAAAAATTTACATGAATTTAAAATTTAAGCTTTGGCTCTTTCGCGCTTATATTTTGCAAAGTATTATTTAAATCCGTCTGTTTTTATATTAATAGCATTAAATTGGTTTTAATTCTTTAATTAGGATACCCGTCTTTCCACAAGATTTTTTGTTTTTGGTTTTTAAATATAATAAAATAATCATAATGTACCTACCTAGCATAACGAAAATTGGGTCGGCGGTCCCACCACGAAACAAAATTCCCCTCAAATTAAATGCATTTTTCTGTATTATTTTTGAAACTGGAATTACTATATATAAAAATAAAACATCTGCTTGAAAAATTTTAGTTGTCTTTTTGTATTTAATTAAGCATCACACAATGTTCTTTTCTGATTAACCAAAAAAATTTACATATGAAAAACCTTAGTTACGCTTAATATAGCTCTAAATAATGGTCAAAAATTAACAAAAATACTCGAAATTGTTTTAATATTGTTGTTTAATCTCCGGTTTCCGAAAAAAATTGGTAAAAACTATTGGTTTCATAACCGATTTTGATTCACAGTAAAACCGGAAAACAAATTTTTGTAATGCTCGGTGGGTGCCTGATTTAAAGTTTGCACATGTGCAGTATTAGTCTGAATAGTGAAGCAAAAGCTTTATTAAAATTTTATTTTGAAAAGGCTAGACTGATTTTTTATTTTAAACTTTTTCTGTTTCACATATTACTCGTATAATTAATAATCAAAGTTGAAATTAAAAAAAGTTTTAGATTTAAGTTTACAAACAGTCACTTTTTTAGGAACTTGTAAATTTTTGCTTATATTTTTTAAGTTTTTTAAATAACTCCAGAATGTGAAAAAACGTATTACCTCTTAAAGCGTAAAGCAGCATGGTGAAAAAATTAAAATAAGCGACAATGAGTATATGTATTTTGTTAAATGATGAGTTTATCTGTACAAAATTTACGTTATTTTGTAGCTAAAAGTTACATCTATGTAATTATACATAATATTAATTTGTAATTAACATACGTCGGTGACGGACGAATTTGGATTGGAATTTTTTAACCACTGGACTATTGTTTGTATCCATGGAGAATCATGATGGTTAATTTAATGTACACAAAGGTCTCGAAAAGAAATGAAAATAATTTGTATAAGAACGGGAAAAATAAGGATAAAAAATATGCACATCCAGCTGTTGCTTTTTTAGAAAATTTATTTGATGTTTATGTTATTTTCGTGTATTATAATCGTGTTTTTTTCGTTAACCAACGTCATATACAAATTATTTTTAAATCTTGAGACTTCTCTCGAGACCTTTGTGTACATTGAATTAACCGTCGTGATTCTTCATAGGTCGCGAGGTATTACCGACAACAAGAGTTACAATCGGTAAAATCAACGTCTTACTCCATTATACGTTTGTAGTGTTTGCATACTAGAAGATAAAAAAGAGTCACAGTCACAAGTATTTTAGTCAATCCCTATTTTATTTTGTTATGTATATACTCTATAATGCAGGAAATAATACAACTACACATTATAGTTTTCATAAAAGCATTTACAGTTGAAATTTTTTATGGAGCGTATCTAGCTAACTGAAAGATGAATTTAAACGACAGTTTAATCAGTTTATATACTAGGGTTTCAGTATACAATGATAAAATGCTTTTGGTGTACTTAAAATCAAATTTTCGGGCATTGCATTTTGTGCATGTATGCGAACTATAGAAAATAGCAAAATTAATGCTGGGGCCTATTTCACAAAGACATTTGTAAATTTTCATTTTACAAATCTCCGCCTATTTTTTAAAATTATATGATAGAGGATATACTGATACGAATATTGATCGGTCAGCGGAGATGAAATGACGTGGCTGCGACCAATCAGCGCAGAGCACTGCGCGGAGGTGCTTCCCCTGGATCACAAGTCGAAAAACCTCTATCGTGTATTTTACAAAAAATAGGCCGAGATTTGTAAAATGAGAATTTACAAAGGTTTTTTTTTGAAACAGGCCTCTGTTCAGAGTTTGAGTTTTGGCAGCATTGACCCAATATAATGTGGAACTTGAACTTTTTTGTTTAAAACCAATGAAATTTCAACCCAAGCCTACACCTGAAACCTAAACTTCACAATAAACCAATCTCTAATTAGACCCAAGTTCTAAATTTTTTTATTCTTAGGATTCAGTAATTTCCAGGGCCTAGTATCCAGAATTTATTCCTTTAAAACTCAGTTGGTTTATCCGCATTTAAAAAAATAAAATTAATAATTAAACAATTGCGTATAATAGAAGAGAGGAGGGGGTGTAAATTATAAAATTATAAAGAATGCATACATATTGTTTATAATGTTGAAATATATATATACATACATAATAGCAAGAATTTACAATTAGAGAATATGCTAGTTAAAAATTATACATACAT
>JASAMX010034611.1:0-14219 GCA_030248175.1 Microlaimidae sp. YZB2_3
ACTTGTCCAAACTTGAAACTTAAGCTTTTAGGAATTTGATTTGTAGCAATTTTTTTTATAAATTTTTTCTTTGCATTTTCAATCCATTCAATGAATTCAATTCGTTTTTTCTTTTAGGATAAAATTTAAGTTTGTGCTTAAATATTTTTAATTAAATTTTAACGCGTTTTTTTAGCAAATTTATGGGTTTTTGTTTGAAAACATAATTTGAAAACACTCGTTTTGCAATTTTTTTTCCACTTGACCTTTTCCGGGTTACGATGAAGTTTTCATTGATTTTACTGCGATTAGGTGCTACTTTTATTTTGTTTACAATGAGCTAAATTATTGAGAGAAAAAACTTTTGCAAACAGCGCGAAGCCATTGCATACTGAACAAAGATCAATAACATCTATTTGCGCAAAGCGCGGCCGCGAACGTAATTTAGACGAGCGTCTCCGCGCACTAAACGTCCGCAAATAATACATGCGCAAATGCGGAAATAGAGCAAAGGATAAATACAACACAGCTGAGAGGCAAATATGACAGAGCATGAAACGGATGTGTAGCCGAACAATGATAACTCCTTAATAATAATATAATTTATTATTCGCGTGGATTTGAGAATCAATTTTAAAATTTCTGAAATCTTTCAATTCGAAAAAAAAGTAGCAAATGTTTGACATGAGGTTTTGATAAATTTGGTAAGTTTTTTTGGTTTGAATCTATTATGCTCTAAATATTATTATCATAATTTATTGCTATACTAATACTTATAACGATCTGGATAGTTTTTTTTTTATTTTTTTTTAATTTGATTTTTGATTTCATTAAAAAATTAAATTTTGTTTTTACTTTATTTTTTTTTTCAATTTTTTTTCTTACTAAAATATTTTTTTAAAAAATATTCTGTTTATGTATATAATAGTCTCTTGGTTTGGGAACCCCCAACCTATGTTATTTAATTTTTTGTTTTAGAACTTTAGTGGTGACTTGTAACCACATACGATTAATAAATCGCTGTTTAAACGTGGAGTGTGTATGGGGTCTCGCTACTGAGCGTACAAAAGCGGCTTGAACCGGCTGCTCGATTCAGTTTAACATTAATCAACTCTGGCGCACTTACCGGTCCGCGTTTAAGACGCGATTTTCGGTGTTGAAGTGTTTTAGGCTATGAATCTCAATTTTGCAATACTTTTGTTTATTGTTTTTAATAATTTCTAAAAAAAATTAGTTTACAAAAAATTTTACAAAATAATGTATACCATTAACTTTTTATGCTTTTATGCTTGTATGTATTTATTTTCTAACGTTTCACAATTAAAAAACCAGGGGCCTATTTCATAAAAATCTTTGTAAATGTAAATTAATAAAGGCGTTTAAATAACTGTGGAATTTACAGAATTTACAAAATTGGAATTTTTAAACTTCTGAACGCAATTTTATTAATATACTTCTTAATTAAAAATATAGAAGAAAAATATGCGTTTATTAACGCTTTAGGATTTTTTCGTCCAAAAACAGCTGCAAATCCGCAGAACGCATTCCGTGACAGTGCTGCACTGTGTTAAACTCCGCGTCCCGGCAGGAATTGGCGCCAAATTTAACCATGAGCAGTGGTGGCTGGGAATCTCCTTTGGATTAGCAGCGGAAAGAATCCTAAAGGGTGAATTTGCATTTACAAGCAATTTTTATGAATCAAGCCTCAAAAAATTTTACCTGAGGTGGGTAATCTTTGGTAGTGATTATGGTGGTGACTGGTGAGTTTGTGTTAGTGATTTTCTTACCCTTTCATATTATGCTTTGAAACCCTGGTTGTTTAAGGCAGAAGAAGCTCCTGACCTATGTTTTTAGATAAATAATTTAAAGCTGATTAAAAGTTATATAAGTTCTAATTTATTTTTTGTGCATTTAGAAAAAAAACTTCTTTTATTGTTTTTAATAAGTTTAAAAAAAAATTTAGCTTACAAAATTTTTTAAAGAAAATAATCTATGGCATTATTGTTTAATTATTTATGAAATTAGTACAAAAATATAGAAAGCAGTAGCTCCGAAATTTTGGTGTTCCGGTGTCGCAGAATAGATCTTCCCCCCTATTTTTCTTCCCCCCGGAAGATTTATTCTAGTGCGCTCTAGAATAGATCTTCCCCCCGGAAGATTTATTCTGGTGCGCTCTAGAATAGATCTTCCCCCCGGAAGATTTATTCTGATTTACGCCAGAATAGATCTTCCCCCCCTCAGAATAGTTATTCCCCCCGGAAGATCTATTCTGGTTCAAACACCAGAATAAATCTTCCCCCCTCAAAAATTTGCATAAATTTCAAAAATGATACGCGAGAATTTGTTAGGGCAAATTTTAAAAACATAATTTTTAACACAGAAGGTTAAAATGTTACATTTAGAAAAAAAAATAGTTTGTTTTTTGTATTTTTATATAAATCAACTTTAGCTTTAATTGTTGTTAATTCAAAAAACAGTTGAGCATTGACATTAATAATTAAGTATTATTTAGTTGGTTTTCGGAGATAAAAAAATACGTTTGCATTAGTTCGTTTGTTTGAGTATGTAAAAAAATATGCCATAATTAAATAAACTGAATATTTTTTTAAGAAAATTAATATCGTGAAAAGGCTTTTTTTTAAAGTTTATCAATTTTTAAGACAAAGTATAATAAAAAAAGACATGAAAAAATGACACCAGTTTAATTTCTTTTCGATCAGTATTTGATTCATTATTTACCTTTCAGTTTTTGCTTCTTATAAAACATAATATATAGACAAAAATTGAAATAAGAAGAAATAAAAATTAGATTATGAGTATCCATAAGTTTTTAGTTTTTTTTTATTTAAAAGTCAATACGAAAACAAAAAAATCTTCTTCATGTTCAGCAGTTAATTCAACATTAAACAGGTTTAAAGTTGTTATTTTTTTGGTTGTTTAGGTTGATTTTTAGGTTTTGCTTAGGCTTAGGAAAAAAGTTTTTTTGTCTTTAATCAGGAAGTGATATTTTCCGAAGATATGCAGAATGTATTTTTTCTGGCGCCGCCAAACTTTCCTACGAGTTCTAACTTTTTTCATAATATGTTGCTTAATATTTTAAACGGTTAATATTTTGAATTTAAGTTTTCTGCTTAGGTTTGCTTAGGGTTCACATTTTAGCTTTATAGGATCGAAATCCTAATTTTAAGTAAAACATTCAAAAGGTGTTAATTTAAAAAAGGCAGGTTTTTTTAAATATTTCGGACATCTCAAATGTTTGATTAGAATAAAATTTATTTTTTTGTGTTTATTACCAATTCTTTGATCTGAAACCTCGAGTATTTTTTATGAATTTTTTTATTAAAAGAAAAAAAAAACGAAATGACGCAAAAAACAAAAAAAAGGATGTTGTTTTTAATATGCAAATAATTGTTACATGATTTATAACAAGGGGGAAGATTTATTCTAGAGTGAACACCAGAATAAATCTTCCCCTCTCTGTTAAGAATTTTATGCAAATTTTTGCTGTATGCTTTAACACAGGGGGGAATAAATATTCTGAGGGGGGAAGATCTGTTCTGGCGTGAACCAGAATAAATCTTCCGGGGGGGAAGATCTGTAATGGGGGAAGATCTATTCTACGACACCGGCAATTTGCATAAATTTTCTGAAGAACCTTTATGAAATTTTTCCGCGTTTAAGTCATCACCATAAATAGCCATATATTCGCGAAAATTTTAAATAAACTATTTTTAATTTAAACTTTAAAAAAATATAAATTTTTAGTCTATTTTGCAATACTTTTACATCCATAAATTAAACCAATTAAAACAATTTAGGGTCTGTATAAAATTTTTATTTTTTTTAATTTTAAAAAAACTTTAGCACTTTGTCTAATTTTCTAAAACATAACTTTTTCTTATGCAATATTTTTGTTTTTTTTCTAAAATTCAAAAAAACTTTTTTAAAATAATTAAACAGAGGAAAATTTATTTATATTTCTGGCATTTTTTAATTTTTTTAAATATAACTTTTTTGTTTTAATTTTATTATTTGTGTAATTAAATTTTATTCGCAAAATTATTTTAAATAATAAATACATTTAAATTAAAATAAATCTATTTTAAATATAAAATAATTTTACACTAAAAAATTATTAAAATTTAAATAAATTAATACCAGGTATTTAAAATATTTTAAAAATTTTTGTTTTTTAAATTTAAAAATTAAAAAAATAAATAGTTTTTGATAAAAAAAAAAATTTAAAATATTTAATTTTTTAAAAATTATTTGTATTTTTTAAAAGATAATTATGATTTATTTAAAAAATTATTTATGCATTGTTTTTAAATTTATTATTGTAAAAAAAGTTTAAATTGGGAATAACTATAAATTATATACATCAAATTAATTTTATTAAAAAATCAAGCAAATTTAAAAACTAAAAAATATTTTTTACTTTCTTTATTGACCAAACCAGTTTTTATTTAATGTGTAAAAAATTTTTTTAAAATATTTGCTTTAACTTTTTAGCAACAATGACGTTGGGTTTAAAAAAACACGTTAAATTCAAAAGAAAATATTATCTATTGTTTATATTAAATAGTTTTTTAAAAGTTTTATTTTAAGTACCATATACATTTAAAAAGAATTTTAATAAAAATTTTTTATAAAACAACAAAGATTTAATTAAAATTTGCCGGTGTCGTAGAATAGATCTTCCCCCATTACAGATCTTCCCCCCCGGAAGATTTATTCTGGTTCACGCCAGAACAGATCTTCCCCCCTCAGAATATTTATTCCCCCCTGTGTTAAAGCATACAGCAAAAATTTGCATAAAATTCTTAACAGAGAGGGAAGATTTATTCTGGTGTTCACTCTAGAATAAATCTTCCCCCTTGTTATAAATCATGTAACAATTATTTGCATATTAAAAACAACATCCTTTTTTTGTTTTTTGCGTCATTTCGTTTTTTTTTTCTTTTAATAAAAAAAATTCATAAAAAATACTCGAGGTTTCAGATCAAAGAATTGGTAATAAACACAAAAAAATAAATTTTATTCTAATCAAACATTTGAGATGTCCGAAATATTTTAAAAAAACCTGCCTTTTTTAAATTAACACCTTTTGAATGTTTTACTTAAAATTAGGATTTCGATCCTATAAAGCTAAAATGTGAACCCTAAGCAAACCTAAGCAGAAAACTTAAATTCAAAATATTAACCGTTTAAAATATTAAGCAACATATTATGAAAAAAGTTAGAACTCGTAGGAAAGTTTGGCGGCGCCAGAAAAAATACATTCTGCATATCTTCGGAAAATATCACTTCCTGATTAAAGACAAAAAAACTTTTTTCCTAAGCCTAAGCAAAACCTAAAAATCAACCTAAACAACCAAAAAAATAACAACTTTAAACCTGTTTAATGTTGAATTAACTGCTGAACATGAAGAAGATTTTTTTGTTTTCGTATTGACTTTTAAATAAAAAAAAACTAAAAACTTATGGATACTCATAATCTAATTTTTATTTCTTCTTATTTCAATTTTTGTCTATATATTATGTTTTATAAGAAGCAAAAACTGAAAGGTAAATAATGAATCAAATACTGATCGAAAAGAAATTAAACTGGTGTCATTTTTTCATGTCTTTTTTTATTATACTTTGTCTTAAAAATTGATAAACTTAAAGAAAAAAGCCTTTTCACGATATTAATTTTCTTAAAAAAATATTCAGTTTATTTAATTATGGCATATTTTTTTACATACTCAAACAAACGAACTAATGCAAACGTATTTTTTTATCTCCGAAAACCAACTAAATAATACTTAATTATTAATGTCAATGCTCAACTGTTTTTTGAATTAACAACAATTAAAGCTAAAGTTGATTTATATAAAAATACAAAAAACAAACTATTTTTTTTCTAAATGTAACATTTTAACCTTCTGTGTTAAAAATTATGTTTTTAAAATTTGCCCTAACAAATTCTCGCGTATCATTTTTGAAATTTATGCAAATTTTTGAGGGGGGAAGATTTATTCTGGTGTTTGAACCAGAATAGATCTTCCGGGGGGAATAACTATTCTGAGGGGGGAAGATCTATTCTGGCGTAAATCAGAATAAATCTTCCGGGGGGAAGATCTATTCTAGAGCGCACCAGAATAAATCTTCCGGGGGGAAGATCTATTCTAGAGCGCACTAGAATAAATCTTCCGGGGGGAAGAAAAATAGGGGGGAAGATCTATTCTGCGACACCGGGACGCCAATTCCTGCCGGGACGCGGAGTTTAACACAGTGCAGCACTGTCGCGGAATTCGTTCTGCGGATTTGCAGCTGTTTTTGGACGAAAAAATCCTAAAGCGTTAATAAACGCATATTTTTCTTCTATATTTTTAATTAAGAAGTATATTAATAAAATTGCGTTCAGAAGTTTAAAAATTCCAATTTTGTAAATTCTGTAAATTCCACAGTTATTTAAACGCGTTTATTAATTTACAATTACAAAGATTTTTATGAAATAGGCCCCTGGTTTTTTAATTGTGAAACGTTAGAAAATAAATACATACAAGCATAAAAGCATAAAAAGTTAATGGTATACATTATTTTGTAAAATTTTTTGTAAACTAATTTTCTTTAGAAATTATTAAAAACAATAAACAAAAATATTGCAAAATTGAGATTCGAATACATAGCCTAAAACACTTCAACACCGAAAATCGCGTCTTAAACGCGGACCGGTAAGTGCGCCAGAGTTGATTAATGTTAAACTGAATCGAGCAGCCGGTTCAAGCCGCGTTTGTACGCTCAGTAGCGAGACCCCATACACACTCCACGTTTAAACAGCGATTTATTAATCGTATGGGGTTACAAGTCACCACTAAAGTTCTAAAACAAAAAATTAAATAACATAGGTTGGGGGTTCCTAAACCAAGAGACTATTATATACATAAACAGAATATTTTTTTAAAAAATATTTTAGTAAGAAAAAAAATTGAAAAAAAAAAAAGTAAAAACAAAATTTAATTTTTTAATGAAATCAAAAATCAAATTAAAAAAAATAAAAAAACTATCCAGATCGTTATAATTATTAGTATAGCAATAAATTATGATAATAATATTTAGAGCATAATAGATTCAAACCAAAAAACTTACCAAATTTATCAAAACCTCATGTCAAACATTTGCTACTTTTTTTTCGAATTGAAAGATTTCAGACATTTTAAAATTGATTCTCAAATCCACGCGAATAATACATTATATTATTATGAAGGAGTTATCATTGTTCGGCTACACATCCGTTTCATGCTCTGTCATATTTGCCTCTCAGCTGTGTTGTATTTATCCTTTGCTCTATTTCCGCATTTGCGCATGTATTATTTGCGGACGTTTAGTGCGCGGAGACGCTCGTCTAAATTACGTTCGCGGTCGCGCTTTGCGCAAATAGATGTTATTGATCTTTGTTCAGTATGCAATGGCTTCGCGCTGTTTGCAAAAGTTTTTTCTCTCAATAATTAAGCTCATTGTAAACAAAATAAAAGTAGCACCTAGTCGCAGTGAAATCAATGAAAACTTCATGGTAACCCGGAAAAGGTCAAGTGAAAAAAATTGCAAAACGAGTGTTTTCAAATTATATTTTCAAACAAAAACCCATAAATTTGCTAGAAAACGCGTTAAAATTTAATTAAAAATATTTCAGCACAAACTTAAATTTCATCCTAAAAGAAAAAACGAATTGAATTCTTAAAATGGATTGAAAATGCAAAGAAAAAATTTAAAAAAAAACCTGCTACAAATCAAATTCCTAAAAGCTTGAGTTTCAAGTTTGGTTCAATCCTTCAAAGTAATAAATAAATAAATTTGGGGCAATTCGCTCCCGGGACAATTCGCTCCTGGACAGTTCGCTCCCTGCCCAATTCGCTCTTGGGATTCTTTATACACGCAAATTTTACAAAACAGTTCATTGTGGACAATTCGCTCCCTGGACAATTCGCTTCCTATGGTCAGTTCGCTTCTAGCACAACTCATTTACCTGCGTTTCTATTTTTTTGTTTTTCATTCCGAGATCGCAAGTTTTTTATAAACGTAATTTCTATAAAGTTCACTTTTCTTGGGACCATTTGCTTTTTGCAATGAATTTCCGATTTAAAATTTGGTGTAAATTCTAAATTTGAGTTTAAATTTTAATTTTCAATTCCAAAAATATTAAAAATTCCAATTTAAAAAAAGTTTAATAAAAAGTTTAAAATTTGGTTTTTTTTGTTTGCGAAATACGTATTGTTAAAATCAAATTATTTTTTTTTAAAAAAAAGAAGAGAAAACACGTATTAAAAAAACATTTCGCTTCTTCTTCTTTAACCTTTGTGTAAATTTTAAATTTTGTGTTAGGAAATTTGTGAAAAACATACATCATATAACCATATACCAAAATTAATGTTTAACAACTGTATTTGGATATTTTGCGCTTTCCTTTTATTTGATATCGATTCATGTGTCTCCTTCCCGTCACGCTTAAAAATTAGTATTACATTAATTAAAAAATTACCTTTTGCTCAAAGTAGAAATAAGACTAGAAGAAATACAAAAATCGGAAAAAAATAACCGAAACAACCAACAAAAGAAAAATCCCAAGCCAAGCGAAACCAAACCAAAACAAAAAAAACCGAAAAAAACCAAAAAAAGGCGAAAATCAAAAAAGAAGAGCAGAAGATCGGACACAAAAAACCAAAGGAAGGAGCTCCGAGACCAGACAAACGACACCCGCCAAGACACCCACCAAACACCCAACAAAGACACCCACACAAAGACACCCAACAAGACGCCCACACAAAGACACCCAACAAGACACCCCAAACAAAGACACCCAAGAAAAGACACCCAAAAAAGACACCACCAAAGAACCACCAAGACACCCCACCAAGACACCCAAACAAAGACGCCCAAACAAAGACACCCACCAAAGAGCCACCGAAAAGCACCCACCAAAGAACCACCAAGACACCCCACAAAGACACCCACCAAGACCACCAAAGAACCCACCAAAGAACCCAAACAAAGACACCCACCAAGAACCCACCAAAAAACCACAATCAAACCACCAAGACACCCACCAAGAACCACCAAGACACCCACCAAAGAACCCACTAAAGAACCCACCAAAGAACCCACCAAAGATACCCAGGTCAGATCAATCTCAGATGAAAAACAGATGGATATATGATGCGAGGGAACGATTCATGGGAGGAGGCATCGAAAAACAGATCATCCTGGATCAGAAAGAACGTATGCATATACGCTACCTAGCGGGAAGGCGGGAAAAGGCGCACCCGGCGCGCTCGGCACGATAACGCGCCCTAGCACACGGAAATGGCAAAATGCAAAATAGGTCGGATCTCAATGAGAACAACCATCGGAATTAATCTCAAGACACAAGAATGAATCGATAACGAACATGTACGGGGCGAGAGCACTAACTCCAGATCGATAAGATCAAGAAAATCCACCCAGGAATGGAAACCCGAACATAACGCAAAAGAATGCCGAATCCATAAGAGCGTCCGAAAGCATTAAAGACGCCAAAATGCATGGTCACTTAATGCTCTCTCTCTCTCTCTCTCTCTCTCTCTCTCTCTCTCTCTCTCTCTCTCTCTCTCTCTCTCTCTCTCTCTCTCTCTCTCTCTCTCTCTCTCTCTCTCTCTCTCTCTCTCTCTCTCTCTCTCTCTCTCTCTCTCTCTCTCTAGGCCCTGCTCCCTATGCAGACGAAAACCAGGAATACCCACTCGCGGACGCAACAAAAGGCATCTCAGCACACGAAAGCAGCAAAATGCGCAGCATTATAAGCATGAACTATCGAGTCATAGCCAGGAAGTAAAGATATTCACACAAATCTCACACTCATACAAAAATAACCGAAACAGCAATCAAGTCGAAATCGAAGCAAAGCGGATGAAAGATTCGACTGATACATGTCATTTCTAAACGCCCAAACAACATCGGAACATCAAAACATACCAGACCACGAGACTCAAAAAATAGTCGACTAGCACATTGCACATGGGCGCGCCAGAAGGCGCAATACAGGACCGAGCGCGCCCGGCGCCTCGCCGCACTCGCACGACAAGGAAAAAAGCGAGCAATAGCATAAACTATAAAATTATACCAGGAATAGCAAATTTCCAATATGCCAACACAATACACCAGAAAACAAGAATCACAACGAACTCAGCAATACATAAAAAATCTCATCAATTTTCAATCAACGACAATTCACCCCTAACAACTGGATCAATGGGATAAAATGGGCAATAAGATAGATATGGATGATCCATGAGATAGGGTCTATGAGATTCAAGAAATTCGAGAAGACAATAAGGAGGCACAATGATAGATGGATCAATTCAATGCAATCATGATCAATAATTCAATGATCAGATATCAAGCAATTATAAGAGAATCAATAGATATCATCGGCAATATCGAGCAAGGGACAAGGGCAAGGGGCAGGGAGGACGAAGGCAGAACGGGGGGCAGACGCGACACCGGGGAGCCGAAAAACAAGCTCCCGGAGTGCCCCAAAAAAATCGTCATTGAATTGTATACAGTAAAAAAATTGTGATAAAAAACGATTAAAAGTTTTGTCCCAAACAAATTATGCTTTTTGAAAATTACGGTGATAAGAAATAAAACGAGAATAAATTAAGCCACCTACGATTTTTTTAAATTCATCATGCTAAGATTAAATTGTAAAGAGAGCGATAGGTCCAGGGAGCGAATTGTGCAAGGAACGAATTGTCCTGGGAGCGAATTGTAGGGAGCGAATTGTCCATGTACTTAAATAAATACAGCTATTTAAAAAAAATATTTTCCAAATTTTACAGTTCGTTTGGGGTTTTTTGGTTATTGATTTCTTTTAATATAATATATAAATTAAAAACCAATATTTAATATTTGAAAGGACATAATTACGCGGAAAATGATGTTTTGTTTTTTTAAAATATAAAATTTTATTAAAACTTTATTTTATTTTTTTAAACGTCATAACCGCATAATATTGGTTAGTCCGCTTATATCTCTCATACAAACTTACGAGGTGATCCAGATATAATTCAACCATAGAGGACTGCACTAAAATAAGTGCTTAGAAGTAAAATGCGTTTACGTTTTGTTACCATATAAAAAATAAACTTTAAAACGAAAAGGATTTTCTTAATATAAAAAATCACTTAATTTTCGTTTATTGTCGTTTTCCATCACCTTTTAAGAAAAGTAGTAGTGATCTTTAACAGTTTGAAAACCGCGTCCTAATTGGATTTCCTAATGTGCGCTGACTTATCCTAATGTCCTAATCAGGTAGTTACACTTTTTTTATTAAATAATTTATCTTTAGTATATTGTATTTATTATAGTAATAACAAATAACATGCTCCGCAGCTTCGCCTTTGTAAAGCCTTCGCCTCTAAAAATTTCCGGAACTGCGGCCCTTAAATCATATTTGAAGTTGATTTAACTTTGCAATATATTTTAATAAAACCTTTCACAAGCATTTTAAAAACTAGTTTAAACATTTTTAGTAGAATTTGAATAAAAAAAATTTAGTTTACAAATAATTAAATTTAAAGTTGGTCTTATTTTTTTAATTATTCCAAACTTAGGCAAACCTTGGCTTAAAGATATGTACTACTTTCACTAATATTTTAGATGGCTTTAAATTTTACATCAATTGCACTAAATTTTATTGTTTATTTGTGAGGTTTTTTCAAAACGGAACTGCGGTTTTTGTGCGTCGTCACAATCAGATAAACTTTTAATTTTAAAATTCATTCCCAGTTATAATCAACGCTTTTTTCAAAAGAAAAATTAGTGTAATCATTTCAAAATAAGATTCTTAACATATTTTTGTTAGAAGTCAGATCAACGTTAGTTAAATAAAAGTTAAATGTTTTGATGTTGTCACCAAATAAAAGTCGAAATACATTATGCATACAATAAAAATATATACATCCATAGAACTACATATAAAACCTACATATAAAAACGTTTATCAATTTAGGTTACGTAAAAGTGTATGGAAATCAGTGATGTTCTTACCCTCCAATATTTTGACCATATAAAGCGGTGGTCCGAAACTCCGCCCCTTGAGTGAGCAATTTTAAACGTATTTAAGTTTGAAATTTACTTAAAATTGCTTTATATGTGATAAATTTTACATACTTTATGGTTTTGAAAAAAAATTTTGAAAAAAATTTTCGGCATTCGTGTTTGGCCCCCCTAGCCCCCGGGGGGTCAACCTCCAAAAAAAATTTTTAGGTCAAAAATAAGGAATAAAAATTGGCGGACATTTAATATATAACAATATGATCAATATCGTACACACTTCAAGCAGGAAGCAAAACAAAATAAATAATTCGGACAGTGTATTAGCGTGGAAAATCGCGAAAACCGCAGTTCCGTTTTGAAAAAACCTCACAAATAAACAATAAAATTTAGTGCAATTGATGTAAAATTTAAAGCCATCTAAAATATTAGTGAAAGTAGTACATATCTTTAAGCCAAGGTTTGCCTAAGTTTGGAATAATTAAAAAAATAAGACCAACTTTAAATTTAATTATTTGTAAACTAAATTTTTTTATTCAAATTCTATTAAAAACGTTTAAACTAGTTTTTAAAATGCTTGTGAAAGGTTTTATTAAAATATATTGCAAAGTTAAATCAACTTCAAATATGATTTAAGGGCCGCAATTCCGGAAATTTTTAGAGGTGAAGGCTTAATTTACTAAGGCGAAGCTGCGGAGCATGTTATTTCTCATTACTATAATAATACAATATACTAAAGATAAATTATTTAATAAAAAAAGTGTGACTACCTGATTAGGACATTAGGATAAGTCAGCGCACATAGGAAATCCAATTAGGACGCGGTTTTCAAACTGTTAAAGATCACTACTACTTTTCTTAAAAGGTGATGGAAAACGACAATAAACGAAAATTAAGTGATTTTTTATATTAAGAAAATCCTTTTCGTTTTAAAGTTTATTTTTTATATGGTAACAAAACGTAAACGCATTTTACTTCTAAGCACTTATTTTAGTGCAGTCCTCTATGGTTGAATTATATCTGGATCACCTCGTAAGTTTGTATGAGAGATATAAGCGGACTAACCAATATTATGCGGTTATGACGTTTAAAAAAATAAAATAAAGTTTTAATAAAATTTTATATTTTAAAAAAACAAAGCATCATTTTCCGCGTACATTATGTCCTTTCAAATATTAAATATTGGTTCTCAACCTATATATTATATCAAAAGAAATCAATAACCAAAAAACCCCAAACGAACTGTAAAATTTGGACATATTCTTTTTAAATAGCTGTATTTACTCAAGTACATGGACAATTCGCTCCCTACAATTCGCTCCCGGATAATTCGTTCCTTGGACAATTCGCTCCCTGGACCTATCGCTCTCTTTACAATTCAATCTTAGAATGATGAATTTAAAAAAATCGTAGGTGGTCCAATTTATTCTCGTTTTATTTCTTATCACCGTAATTTTCAAAAAGCATATTTTGTTTGGGACAAAACTTTTAATCGTATTTTATCACAATTTTTTTACTGTATACAATTCAATGACGATTTTTTTGTAATACTAATTTTTTAAGCGTGACGGGAAGGAGACACATCAATCGATATCAAATAAAAGGAAAGCGCAAAATATCCAAACACAGTTGTTAAACATTAATTTTGGTATATGGTTATATGATGTATGATGTTTTTTACAAATTTCCTAACAACACAAAATTTAAAATTTACACAAAGATTAAAGAAGAAGAAGTGAAATGTTTTTTAATACGTTTACACGTATTTCTCTTTTTTTTTTAAAAAAAAATAATTTGATTTCTAAATGGTAATACTGGAATTACAGCAAACAAAACACAACAAAATATAAAACTTCTAGTAAACCATTTTTTTAAATTGGCAGCATTCATTTAATATTTTTCGGAATTGAAAATTAAAATTTAAACTCAAATTTAGAATTTAAACCAAATTTTAAATCGGAAATTCATTGCAAAAAGCAAATGGTCCCAAGAAAAGTGAGCTTTATAGAAATTACGCTAATAAAAAACTTGCGAACTAGGAATGAAAAACAAAAAAATAGAAACGCAGGAAAATGAGTTGTGCTAGAAGCGAACCGAAAATAGGAAGCGAATCGTCCAGAGAGCGAATTGTTCGCAATGAACTGTTTTGTAAAAATTGCGAAACTTGT
>JASAMX010034612.1:0-10788 GCA_030248175.1 Microlaimidae sp. YZB2_3
GGTACCTAAAATTTTTCCGAGAGGGGAGGTGGGGGGTAGATTTCAAAATCTAAAGGGGGGTCAGGGGTAAAAAACTCGGAAATTTGGGGGGAGGGGGGCCCCCTCCAAGATTTTCGTGTTGGGGGGCCCAAAATTGAGAGGCTCAGGGGTCCAACCCACATCTGCCCCCCCCCTTTCTCACCTATGCCCCCCACTCCGGACCAACTTGCCCATGTATGGGTTAACCCCCCCCCCAAATTCTAAGATGTATTTAACCCATACATGGGCACGGGGGGGTTGGGGGGGTTAACCCCCCCCCCAAATTCTGAGAAGTGGGGTTTAACCCCCCCCACTCAGAAGTGGGGGGGAGAAAAAGTTAACTCCCCCCAATTTTAGAAAAATGAAGAAAAAAAATGTCTTTAAAATGACTTCTAACTGCCTCCAAACTTAAGTTTTGAGGTCCAAATGAATGTTTTAGGCAATAAAAAGCTCAAAAATGCAATAAAAAGGGCTTTTTGACCTTAAATTAGCGTTTTTTACCTATTTTTACTTCAAAATCGAAAAACGATATGGGTAAAATGCACTCCAGAAAAAAAAACGATATGGGTATTTTGCGTTTCTCGGATTTTAACCCCCTCCCCTAATTTGGGGTTTAACCCCCCCACTCCGGACCAACTTGCCCATGTATGGTTTAACCCCCCTTCCCCCGCTCAGAAGTGGGCGGGAAAAAGGTTAAACCCCCTACCTAACTGCCTCAAAACTTAAGTTTTAAGGTCAAAATGAATGTTTTAAACAATAAAAAGCTCAAAATTGCAATAAAAAGGGCTTTTTTGACCTGAAATTAGCGTTTTAAAATCGAAAAGCAATATGGGTAAAATGCACTCCAAAACACGATATGGGTATTTGGCGTTTCTCGGATTTTAACCCCCCTCCCCCACCACAAAAATTCCGGAACAACTTGCCCATGCATGGGTAGGGTGGGGTCCATAGGTGTTTTTGGTCGGGTCTGCCAGGGGGGGTCCACCCCCGGGTGGAAGGCCAAAATTTTTTAGGGGGGGGTCCAGGGGGGTCCGGACCCCCCCTGGATTTTTAGGGGGGTCGACCCCGGGTACGAGATTTCAAACTTAGGGGTGTCAGGGGGGTCCAATTTTTTAGCAAAATTTTTTTAACTCAATAATTTAAGTGTTTTTAGGTCTAATATTGAATTTTATGTATTAAAACAGCCTATTTAGGCCTAAAAAGTGTATTTAAACACTGTTTTTAACTAAAAACCCGTGTTTTTGACAGTAAATAAAAAAATATACTTCCGAATCGGTCGGGAGGGGGAGGGGGGTCAGCCTCGCTAGGGGGGGGGGGGTCAAGCCGGACCGCTCTCGAGCTTTGGGGGGAGGGGGCTCTGAATTTTTTCTAGGGGGGGGGGGTTCAAAATTTTGGCTCTAGGGGGGGGGTGCACCCCTCTGTCCCCCTTCCTAAAAACACCTATGGTGGGGTCAACGTCTACCCTCCCAGCTTCGATACTAGGGTCCCTATAAAAAAATCTAGGGGCCCTATGCCCTCCTAAATTTAATTTTTTTTACCCCTGACCCAGTGGCGTGCCCAGAATTTTATCTCGGGGGGTGGCGGTCTGGGGGGAAGTAAATACTAACCCTGAAGGGGGGTTGTATTTAATTTTTTACTAACCCACGCCCCCCAGAAATGGGGGGTCTGGGGGTCAAAAGCCCCCCAGGGGGGTCAAGGGGAAGAGCCCCTTGTCAGAGGGGTCCTGGGGTCATTCTGCTTCCCAGGGAAGAAATTTTTTAATTTAAGGCGCTAAAATACACTAGAAATTTTAATTCCTGATGATACTTATTACAAAATTTAGGTTTTTTATCCCTGTACAATTAAAATGTGTTTAAAAAGTTAATAAGGGGTTAATGGTGTTTATGTTAGTTTGATTTAACATTTATGTCTTAACTATAAAACGACATAATTAATTTGAAATCGAGAAGTAAGATAAATGGGCAATTTAAACTACGCGCGAAGCGGTGAAAATTTGGTTTTTTAACTATTAATAATGCTTTTGAAAGGCATTAAGAAAGTCTCTGTATTAATATTAAAGAAAAAAATTTTTCTCTCTCAAAATTCAATAAACGAAAGGGTCCCCCCTAACGAAAAAATCCGGCTTTGCCGGATTTCGGGGGAGGGGCTGCCTTCCCCCCCGCCCCCCTCGGTACGCCACTGCGCTGACCCTGACCACCCTCTAGTTTTAAATCTGATTCCCCTCTCCCCTGGAGAAATTTTAAGTAATAATTTTATCCTAAACTTTCTTCCAAAAACGTATAGATAGACCTTTAACAAAAAGTCGTGAATAATGCGTTTTATTTAATTAAATGTAGTATTATTCTATAAAACAACAATAATTAAACTTGAATTGAAAATTCAATTTACCCCTGGTAAGCAACCCCCCATTAGCTTCCCGGACCGTTCTCACCTATGCCTCCCTACCAGATTTTAAAATGTCATTTATTACCCTAGCTTGGCTGACCGTTTTCATCTATAATTATAACAGTTTTCGTATTTATTGTTTTATAATTATAATTATTAATATTTTTAGACTATAAAACACTTTAAAGATAATTAAAGACAGAAATTAAAACACAGATTCATGCTTCAGTTGAACACAGTGTGTTTTTTATCATTTTTAAAGGAGCGGTATATATTATTATTCAAAATCTATAATTCCAAAAGTTAAAAGTTGCAGAATGTAGACCAAGTCGCAAAATCTTTAAAACTTAGTTTGAAACATTATAATAAAATTTAAAGCTTTTTTCTGTTAGGTATATATACTATTATTTGATTTATTAACGAAGAATAAATATTAAATTTCATTCATTTAGACTGGAGGAAAAGGAATTAATTTTCTTCCCCATCTCCTTTTCGGAATTTTTTTTAAACCGACCCGGCCATTAACATTACAAGAGATGGGCACCGAGGTGCCCCTTTCAATGCTAACCATGTTTACTGGAAATTTTAATTGGGAAATAAACAGCACGCTTACTTTGTTAATAATAAATCCGTCCTGCCTACTTAGCATAGCCAGGAAAGCCGCCCACACACTCTGTTTCTGCTTCCTGGCGTAGCTGTTAAAAATGTCCACTCGACTTCGATCTTCCTAAAAATGTATTTGATTTTACTTTAATTAAATTTTGATTATAATTTAATATATATTCAGCGATTTTGCCCAACATAAAATAAATTTAAAATAGTCAACTTAGTTTGGCTGTATACCTTGGACGTTTTCTCCTGGAGCTTACATGCTAGTTTCGGTATCAAATTAAAAATAACATAAAGGCATTTCTAAGTTAAAAATGCTTTAGTTTACTCGTTTTAAGAGGCTAAGCTTTAGAACTCTATCTACTTTAAAATATGCATAACTGTATACACGGCACAATGATGTTGTTGTTGCATTACCTGAGATTTATCTTCCCTATGAATATAATGCGAAGGGCAGGAGCTAAGACAAGCCAGAAAAAGCGAAAAAAATTTCACCCCCAAGGTTAAAGAGTAAAGACGCTTCGTCCAACATTAATAACCATATTGGCAATAACCTTTACCGCCAGAGTGTTCACTGCGGGAAGTGTTTTTTTACCCATTCCGAATTTTTTGTTTAAAGGATTTTATTACGTCGTCTGATATTGATTCTACTGCATAAACGTCGTACATGAGCAGCATAGGTGTTCCTGCAAAGCTAGAATTACAGACTCCATAAATACACTTTTCATGTCTTATTATCCCTGTTTTACAAAAAATTAAGGTTTAGGAGTACTATATGGAAAGGCATTTGTCCACTGATTTGCTAGATGGAACTGCCATGCTTATGCCGACGTACAACAACAATTATCTAGCCACGCCAGTATATAACAATCTAAAGGGGTGGTCCGTCCAGCGTGGTCGTATCAAAATTACACAACAATGTAACCCAAACTTGGAACTGGAGACTACTCCCTCTTCCCCTAGAGCCAGTAGTCAACCCCCCCCCCTAAAATCCAAGGGCTTAAATCATACATGGGTAAGTTGGTCCCGAGTGGGGGGGGAGAAATTCAAAATACCCATATCGTTTTTTTGGAGTGCATTTCGTCGTTACTAGGGCAGAACGAGTCAATGAAAAAAATCCTTGTTTTGAGATATGGCCATTTTAAACTTTCAAATGGTCAGAAAAAAATACCTACCGTCTTTTGTTGCAGTATTTGATACAAAAATATGTTTTTACACTCTAGGTAAGCTACGTTTTTATGTATTTACCCCAAATCTAACATGCACTGTGGCTGATAAAAATCAAATTTTTTGTTGCGACTCTTTTTGTCAAAAGCTGCATTTTATTATTTATTCAGAGTCAGAATGAGTCAAATATACAGTGAATCGTTGTGTCTTGTGTCACTTTAGGTATAATAGAGTCAATACCTGATTGACTCTGTATGGTTTGTTAGTAACAAGGTTTAAAAATCTTAGAAAACAAGCTTTAACTCATATTTTGTTACAAAAGGCTTTTTTAATAACTTTTATGTCGTTTTTACTATTGGGTTATTTGAGAGCTTTTTTATTAAAAAATTAGTTGCCCAAGGTACTCTTACTCGTTTGGTTTTGGTTAAGTTACTTCTCATTAATAAGTTAATTTGATTTTGATTTTGCTAAGGCCTTGGTGGTTCCATTATTGATCAGGCTTGCCTTTGCCTATTATTCACTAATTTATTGGTTTTTAGGTTATTCTTAGCACTGCCTTTGTATATTGATCTGATTCATTGTCTAGTTTGTCTTTAGTAGTGTTGGGTTGGGTAGTTTGGTAACTATAAATAATGCGTTTAAGTACCTTGCTTTGGTATTAATCACTAATTTAAAGGTTTTTTTAGGTTATTCTGCCCATTTATTTGTTTATCACGCTGAGTGGCGTGCCCAGGGGGGGGGGGGCGGGGGGGGGGGGCGGCCCCCCCCCCCCCCGAAATCCGGCGAAGCCGGATTTTTTCGTAAGGGGGGAGGGACCCTTACGTTTTTTAAATTTTGGGAGAGAAAAATTTTTTTCTTTAATATTAATACAGAAACTTTCCTGATGCCTTCCAAAAGCATATTAATAGTCAAAAATTCAAAATTTTCCCGCTACGCGGGTAGTTTAAATTGACAATTTATCTTAGTTTTTCAATTTCAAATCGATTATCCCGTTCAGCAGTTAAGGCATACATGTTTAATAAAACTACTATAAACCCTTATTATCCCTTTATTAACGTTTAAACACATGTTTTAAATGTATAGGTATAAAAAAACCTTAAAATTTGTAATAAGTATCATTTGGAATTAAAATTTATATTGTATTTTAGCGCCTTAAATTCAAAATTTTCTCCCCCGGGGGGCATTCTGCCCCCCGGACCCCCCTGACAAGGGGCTCTGCCCCTTGACCCCGCTGGGGGGGTCTCGCCCCTCAGATCCCCCATATCTGGGGGCTTCCGCCCCCCAGACCCCCCTTCAGAGTTAGTTTTTACCCCACCCCCCAGACCGCCCCCCCCCCCGAAATGAAAACCTGGGCACGCCACAGATCACGCTTAATTCCTTCCCTACTTGGTTTATGACCCGATTTGGTGTCTGACTTTGGTATGGTAGTGTTTGGCTATTACAAGAAAATAATGTCTTTGTTCCTATATTAAGGATAATACTTTTGTGATATGATCTTGTAAAAAGTAACAATAAGCACCAGGCCATATTCAAGGGCTACTATTAGCCCTTCTATAATTCTATGGGTAAGATGAATGCATATCATATAATGATTATTAATTTTACAAAAAAGTGACAGTGTAAGTCGTTTTAGCGAATTTAGCAAATAGGTAAAACACAAAGTGTTCATGTTTCCATGAGCCCTATCTTCACAGTTCAATTCTGAAACCACATTGTTGAAACTTAGATTCTTGTTTAACAAAACAGTGAGTATTGGACATAATATAAATTAATTATTTATTTTGATTCATTTTGTCAAACATAGCATTTTAATATTTTGCATAGTTATCCATATATTCATAATGAGTCAAAAACATGTTGACTCATTTTGTCATAATAGTAAAACCCCAGTAAATAGAGTCACACCCCGTTTGACCCACTATTACATGAACTTACAAATTGTGACTCAATGTTACATGACCTGATTTCTCCGTATTATAGTTCGTTTGCAGTTGGCTCCTTTTGCCATAAGGTGTAGATGGTTTTCTACTCAAAACGCAAAAAAAAATTTTTTTGAAAATTTTCGCATTGACTCATTCTGCCGTAGTAACGACGATTTACCCATATCGATTTTTGATTTTGAAGGAAAAATAGGCAAAAAAAGCTAATTATAGGTCAAAAAGCCCTTTTTATTGCATTTTTGAGCTACCTGTTTATTGCTTAAAACATTCATTTTGACCTCAAAACTTAAGTTTGGAGGCAGTTAGAAGTCATTTTAAAGACATTTTTTTCTTCATTTTTCTAAAATTGGGGGGTTAACTTCCCCCTCCCACTTCTGAGTGGGGGGGGGTTAAACCCCTCTTCTCAGAATTTGGGGGGTTAACCCCCCTCAACCCCCCGTGCCCATGTATGGCTTAAATCCCTAAATTTAAAATCTCGTACCCCCGTCGACCACCCCTCCTTACAAGTGACGGGGGTCCGGAGTCCGGCAACTGAATTTAACCAAAAACACCTACGCTAGCAACCAGGTCAAGGTGGTACCCGTTGTTGTTGTTGTTGCATTACATGAAACTTATCTTCACTATGCAGATTATGCAAAGGGCAGCAGCTAAGACTAGCCAGGAGGGGCAAAAAAATTTCACCCCCATGGTTGAGACTCTTTGTCCAACATCAATAATGATGTTAGCAACCTTTACAGCGAAAAGATTAGTGGTACCCGTAGGCCCGCTAGGCGTTTCCCGTAAGTTAGCATGGTCCTGGTGGCTTAATAGCATATGGCACGATGATCACCACCACATGGGGTGAACGCAGGGGAAGGGTGTGGGGAAAAGACCTTTCCTTTTGTTTATATATATATACAGACCTGTGCACGGTCTGGAAATGCCCCCTCCCCCCGTTTTATTGCCCCCCCCGCCAAAAAATGAAAAAGTACCCTAAAATTATGACGTCATTTTTAACCTATGATGACGCCATCATCGCGAATTTTTTGCAGTTTTTAGCCTATTTCAAATTTCAATTTTGTATTTTAAGCCAAATTAGACCTATTTTTACCTTATTTTCGCTTTTTTTGTCCCCTTTTCCCTTTTCCCTTCTTTTTTTCTTTTTTCCTTTCTTTCTTTCTTTTTTTCTTTCTTTCTTCTGCTTGCCCGCCTCGTTTTATTGCCCCCCCCTCGTTTCAAAAAAAAATGCCCTCCCGTGCCCCCCCCCCCGTTTTGGCCGTGCCCCCCCCCCTCCCCCGAAAACTACCGGGGAGGCGGCTTGCACAGGTCTGTATATATAGGGCATTTTTCAAGAACAACCCCTTTAAGTGGTCACCGGAAAGATGGATTACTTTAAACATGGACAAATTATTAGTTTAAAATCGTTATTTTTTAAGAACAACACATTAAAATAGTTTTCTAACAAATCTTAAGCAAAGTGATAAATTTAAAAAAATTATCATGATAAAACTCATAAGCAACCTTAATCCTGGACTATAGACCTTACAAATCAAACTAAACATTAAATATAGCTTGATTTTAAGGTTTTGCTTTGGTTGCTTAGGAAAATTAAGGTCTAAAGTCCACGATTACGATAATTTACTTAAAAAATAACGGTTTTAAACAATTCATCTTTCCGGTGACCGCTTAAGTGGGTTGTTCTTATAGAATGCCTATATATATATATACATAGGTCACCGACCTCCGACGGCTAGGGGGGTCCACACCCCGGGGTGTTTTGGTTTTTGACCTCTAGGGGGGTGTTAGGCATACATGGGCATGGGGGGGTTGGGGGGGAGGTTAAGCCCCCCCCCCCAATTTTGTGAAGGGGGGTTTAACCCACCCCCCCCCAGAAGTGGGGGGGGGGGATAAAAAGTTAACCACCCCCCCCCCCAATTTCGGAAAAATGAAGAAAAAACCGTCTTTAAAATGACTTCTAACTGTCCCCAAACTTAAGTTTTGATGTCAAAATGAATGTTTTAAGCAATAAAAAGCTCAAAAATGCTCTAAAAAGGGCTTTTTGACCTAAAATTAGCGTTTTTTTACCTATTTTTCCTTCAAAATCGAAAAAACGATATGGGTAAAATGCCCTCCAGAAAAAAAACGATATGGGTATTTTGCGTTTCTCGGATTTTAACCCCCCCCCCCTAATTTGGCGTTCAACCCCCCACTCCGGACCAACTTGCCCATGTATGGTCCATACATGGGCAAGTTGGTAATGGTGTTAGGGGAGGTGTTTTTTATCAAATCAAGTCTTTAGGGGGGTGTTTGTTAGGGGGTTTTTTGGTCTTTCTAGAGGGGGGGGGTTGGGTGGTCTGAGGAGTGGGCCTTAGGGGTGTCCGGTCTGAGGTCTTAGGGGGGGTGCCACCCCCCCCCCCTACCACCCCCCCATCGGTGACCTATTCTGTGTGTATATATATATATATATATATATATATATATATATATATATATATATATATATATATATATATATACATAGGTGTTTTTGGTCGGGTCCGCTATGGGGGGGGAGTCCACTCCCAGGTGGAAGCCCAAAATCTTTTAGGGGGGGGTCCGGACCCCCACCCCTGGTTTTTTAGGGGGGGTCGACCCCGGGTGCGAGATTTCAAATTTAGGGGGGGTCAGGGGGGTCTAATTTTTTAGCAAAATTTTTTTAACTCAATAATTTAAGTGTTTTTAGGTCTAATATTGAATTTTATGTATTAAAACAGCCTATTTAGGCCTAAAAAGTGTATTTAAACACTGTTTTTAACTAAAAACCCGTGTTTTTGACAGTAAATAAAAAAATATACTTCCAAGTTGGTCGGGAGGGGGGGAGGCGGGTCAGCCTCGCTAGGAGGGGGTCAGGCCGGACCGCTCTCGAGCTTTGGGGGGAGGGGGGGCCCCGTGAATTTTTTCAAGGGGGGGGTCCAAAATTTTGGCTCTAGGGGGGGTGCACCCCTCTGTCCCCCCCAAAAACACCTATGTATATATATACTTGTGCACGGTCTCAAAATGTCCCCCTGCTTTATTGAAGGATTTGACCCTCCACCCCGCGGAAAAATGAAAAAGTACCCCAAAACTATGACGCCATTTTTACCTATTATGACGCCACCATCACAAAATTTTTGCAGTTTTTAGCCTATTTTAATGCAATTTAAGCTATTTTAGACCTATTTTTACCTTATTTTCACTTTTTTTATATCTTTTTTCCCATTTTTTCCTTTTTTTCTCTTTTTTTCCTTTTTCCCTTGCTTGCCCCCTCCCCCGTTTCAAAACAGTTGCATAACGTGCCCCTTCCCGTTTTGGAATTGCCCCCCCCCCCGGGAAGGGGGGGCAATGCACGTGTACGGGTCTGTATTTATATATATATATATATATATATAATATATATACCAATAAACCTATTTAAACTAAAAAAACACTAAACAAAACTAACCTGAAGCATATCGTCTATGAGTGTGAGGATGTACTTGACCGACTGAACAGTAGCTACGTTGGTCATCAAATTGAGGAAAGTTCGGGCGCATTGCTGCTTCGACTTCTCCAACAGGGCTTTCCGCTCCTCCCCTTTTGTGTTTTCGTAGGCGGTGATGAAATTGAAATCCTCTTGCGGAATCATCTCTCCTCAGAAAAATTAAATTACATTAAACTGACTTCAATCAACAAGGCATAGAAAATAATAGGAAATCGGAAGATCTATGCCCTGCTTAACATCCTTGGGGTTTTATTGGGATGATACGGGAAATATGTGGGCAGGGGAGGGGGTGGAGTTGGAGTGGTTATGGCACCCCCCTCCCCAAAAAAAATCTCGAAACGGCTGATACCCCCCCCCCTTTAAATGTTGGAGATTAAGGAAGGGACCATACATGGGCACGGGGGGTTATGGAAGAAGGGGAGTTAACCCCACCCTCAAATTCTAAGAAGGGGGTTTGTTTAACCTTCCTCCGCTCAGAAGTGGGGGGAGAAAAGGTTCAACCCCCAATTTTGGAAGAATAAAAAAATGTCATTAAAATGGCTTTTAACTGTCTCCAAACTTAAGTTTTTAGGTCAAAATAAATGTTTTAAACAATAAAAAGCTCAAAAATAAAATAAAAAGTTAAGACGGGCATAGTCACTAACATAGCAAAAATCCATTAAGCCACCAGGACCGTGCTAACCTTTAGGCAGCACAAGCACCCAACGGGCCTACGGGTACCGGTACCACATGGTAGCTGGATCTTTTCTCTCGTGTTAGGCTTAGGGCTAGAAAAATGTTGTTGTACGTCGACAACACATGGCAGTTTTCCATGAGGCAAACCAGTGGACAAATATAGCTCTATTGTGCTTGGAGTTTGTGCCGTTGCCTTGCATTGCAGGAACACCTATGCTGCTTATGTTAAATAGTAAGATCAATATCAGGCGCCTTAAAAAATCTTTTATATGAAGACCTCAGAATCATACATGGGCACGGGGGGGGGTTAACCCCCCCCCCCAAATTCTGAGAAGGGGGGTTTAACCTCCCGCTCAGAAGTGAGGGGGGGAGAAAAGGTTAACCCCCCCCCCCCAATTTTGGAAAAATGAAGAAAAAAATGTCTTTAAAATGACTTCTAACTGCCTCCAAACTTAAGTTTTGAGGTCAAAATGAATGTTTTAAGCAATAAAAAGCTCAAAAACGCAATAAAAAGGG
>JASAMX010034613.1:0-39767 GCA_030248175.1 Microlaimidae sp. YZB2_3
ATTAACTTTCCTAGGTGGCCGCGGATGCCGCTATTGTTTAACTTTCCCCCTGGCGGCTAGGGCCGAAAACTTCATGCTATAATAATTAATTAACAGTCTATGTAACTTTCCCCCTTTTGAATGTGACCGCAAACAATTAAAAAGAAACCGACGCAACACAGTCTCGATCCGGGGCAACCGTTCATTTTCCAGTTCTTTTAAAAGCTTTAACGCAATTTGGATCTTTTGCGGCCACTATTTGTTTTCCCCTGGCAGAAGTGATCGGAAACATTGCACAATAAAATTTAATTAACAAATAAAAACACATTGATTTAACACAGCCTCAATCGACGAAGGACTTTTGTTACCAGTTAAAAGGTCTGGCAGGCGTAATTAGAACGTTTCGCCCAGCGGTCGACTATTTAACTTAGTCCCCGGCGGCGGCGACCAAAAGCAAAATATAATTGTCAATTAAAAAACATATAGCAGATTAAACACAGTTCGGATCGAGGAAGGACTTGTGTTCTCACTTTTGTTCTGGCGGGCACAAGTCGAACCTTTCGCCCGGCGGCCGAAAAGAAACAAAATTTAATTAAAATTTAAAAAATATTCGATTCAACACTGTATCGATTATTTAACTTTACCCCTAGCGGCGGCCACTGGCAAGTCGTCAATGTTCCTCGGGGAGAGTTTGGGCTTCATCATTTCCACCTCGCTGGGGTCCAAGAAGGCCGGGCGGGGGGAGGTCAGTTTCCGATTGCGAACCTCTTCGATTTTTAGCTCTTTCTGCTTCTGTTTCTCTACAACTTCTTCCAGTCGGGAGTTCTTGCGGACCACGTGATTCTGAATCTTTTCCTCCACTTGCCGCCGGTTCTCTTTTTCCCGGCTCTTTTCTATTTCCAATAGGGCCAGTTTTACTTCCAGGTTGTGGGCGTCCTTGTCCCGGCTCCGCTCGATTTTCTCCTGCTCTCGTCGCTGAAAGAAAATAACCCGCTGAAAAGTTTAAATAAATAAAGGGCGGGTGGGTGGAATCTACTACAGTTAGCTCATCAGAAAATTCATCACAGCAAAAATCCACCTGCATTGCCTCTTTTTTTATTTTACATGAACTCTAATATGCAAATTTTTGTCCTCCTAAAAGCTGTGCTGGGACTGGTATAGCGGATTTTTTTGGCATTCTTCAAGAACAACCCAGTCAAGTGGTCACTGGAAAGATGGATTGTTTAAAACCTTTATTTTTCAAGTAAATTATCGTAATAAAACTCACAAATAACTCTTATCAGGGACTTTAGACCTTAATTACCCTAAGCAACCTAAGCAAAAAATTAAAATCAAGCTAAAGTTAATGTTTTGTTGGATTCTAAGGTTTTTCTTAGGTTGCTTAGGAAAACTAAGGTCTATGGTCCACGATTCAGGTTGTTTATGACTTTTATCATGATAATTTATTTAAATTTATCACTTTGTCTAAGATTTATTAAAAACTATTTTAATTTAATAGGTTGTTCTTGAAAAATAACGGTTTTAAACTAGTAGTTTGTCCATGTTTAAAGTTGTCCAAATGCCGATTTTTGCTGCTCAGCAAACGATAAGAGTCAGAAGTAAATTTTTAATAATCAAAAAAAAAAAACTGGTAATGTTACAATATTTCAATTGCGAATAAAATGTTTTAAAAAAGTGTGTTGTGAAACGTTTTAAATCTGCTTTAAAATGTATTTAAAAGTTTTTTATCCTACTTTTCTCCGGTGCTCCGCTCTCTCCAGTTTTATCTTGATCTGCTGTTTGGTCATTTCCATCTGTTTTTTCCGTTCAATGGCCGCCAGCCTGGCCGGCGGGCGCTGGTGTGTTCCCGTCTGCAGCTCGTCCACACCAATCTGCAAATTTTATACACGACACTGTAATTTGTGCACAAAAATAACGTAGACTGTAAACATTTTAAATGAGCATATCTCGCTAACGGAATGAATGTATTTAAATAAAACCAATTCACAAATTTCACGCAATAATTTGCATACGGTGTCGTTTATTTTGCATAACCAGGCTTTGCACGCAGCTGATTGGACGTTTAGTATGTTGTTAAATTTAGTATTAGTACATTCAATATTTTGTGCGCAGTTTTTCAAACAAGGAATTTATAGGATTCAACAGTTACTAACGCACTTTTTAGATCTCAGTCTCACTTGTGTGTGATTCAAGGATTAAATTTGCTTCTTAGACAGCGACTTAATTACTATAATGCTATTTATATTAGTTCAATAAACAATAGAAACTCAGCTTATATACAGTAATTTGAATATTGAATAGAGTATATAGAATATTTAGTAATTTCGTATTTCACCTCAAAGGAAACACCTCCTTTCGAAGTGCTGGTTTCTTTGGCAGTTAAAAGACCCTCCTGTCTCAGAGATTCCATGATTTTTTTGGCATCGGCTCTCGGCGGCGGAGGCTCGGGATTAAAATTAGGCAAAGGTGCTTGCAAAGGCCTTCCTAAAAATTACAGGCATTGTTATCAAAAGTATAAAATATAAAAAAACATGTAAAGAAACTTTTTTGTTTTAGTTTTTAAAACATGTTTATTCCAACGTTTCGATGATATAAAACAGATCATCATTAGGGATTTTATCATTAGTGCTTTATCATTAGTGCATTCAAAATTGATGATTTAGTGTTGTTGGACCCCAAGGCATTCAGAGTTGAAGCTTGAAGCTTAAAACGGAGTACTTGGAACCGCAGTAGGGAACTTGAAGTCGAAAGTGTAAAAACCCTAAACTGTATCTCTAAGGCCAAGCCAAAGCCTAAAACTTACCCCAAATCATTTTTTTTTACTTTCGGTTTTAAGTTCCTTTTTGGTTTTAGGCACAGTTTTTATTTTGTTTTTTTTTTTGACATTGTTTTTGCACAATTTATAACAGTTTTAAACTGTTTTTTTTTATTTGAAAGGATATTATAAAATCTTCATACTTTTTTCAAAACAAAACAAAGTTCTTTTGTTTCTTAAAAAACAGTTTTTTCGTTAAGTTTTTTTAGAAATTTTAAACGAAGTATAAACCATAGTTTACCAATCCTATGATAATAGACCCAAGATATTTTTCTATTTTTTTCATGCAAATAACGCACTAGCCAAAAAATTCAGGATAAAAAATAATACCAACTAATTCTTATACAATGTATCAAATATAGTTTAAAAATAGATTTTTTGCAATTACCTAAAAGACCACATAATTATAGTTTTTAACCCTTTCTGATTATTTAAACACGAAAAGCAAAAGAAACACACTTTAAAAGTTTTCGTTGCGTTTATTTGTATAATATTTTACATTACCAAACACTCACTCTTAAAATACAAAAAATTGTTAAAATATTTTTTAAAATTTATGTCAATAACGGTAATTTTTTTTTCAATATTGGTAATATTTTTTAAAAAAAAAAGATGCTCGATGTGACTCACGAACAGATATAAAATTGAATTTGTGTAGTTTTATTATTAACAGATTTCAAAAATAATCACCAGTAGTCTTATTATAATGTTAAGATAAGACTCTATTATGAAAAACAACGAAGTTAATTATTTTTTCAAATATCGGTAGCATTTTTAAAGAAAAAAAACTTCATGAATCACGAATAGACGTGAAAAAAGCCTATGCAGTTTTAAAAATAGAAGGTTTTAAGATAGCCAGTCACCAGTGGCCTTATTATACTGTTAAGGCTTTATTTTGTATAATATATAATGCATAAGTGTGGCTTACGAAATGCGAAATTATTTGAAAAGAATTGCCTTTTTATAAAAAAAACCTCTTGAGATTTATTTAACAGAACTATAAACAATTTTTATAGTTTTACTACATTTATCCGTATATATTTTACATTGACAAATAAACGAAGTATTGATTTTAGATGAATAAAAAGTTAAAAAGTTAAAAAAGTGCACATAAAAAATATTAAAAATTGAAATTTGTATGTTACAAATCTTGTTGGTAGTTAAAATGTGTTCGCAATTGTTGACAAGAATTCAACTAGATTTGCTGCTGTTTTAAGATGAGCATTAGTTAATTATAAAATGTTAGATTTTATAAAATTTTGTTAGACAGCGGCTTTTTTGCTAAGATTAAGCAAGCACCCTGTATTATAAATAACAAATAACTGATAATACAAAGGGCAACTTGGATTGAAGCGAATTCAACGAATCACAAAGCGCTTTAACTAATAATAATTTCCCACAAATATGTTCGTTGCAGTTTCGGTTATTTAAAAAAGGTCTTATTGCAGCTTTGGACTTCATTTTGGCTGCTTAAAAGACCTATCTAAAGCGTCTACCTCATTTTGGAATTACTTGTTTTTATGAAATTAAAGAAATTAAGCCTCAAATATTTGAAATGCTTTTTAATTATTGAAAAATTCACCCAAAAAACAAAAGGGAGCTCCGAATTATAAAACCGGAGCTCGGAGCTTGTGGGAAAATTAGTTGTTTAGACTTTGGTGAATTCAAATGAGGAATAAGGAGCCTGAAATATGAAACGTATACCTGAGCTTAGAATTCGCAATTGTCAAAACCTGCACCTACCCTTGAGCCCAAGCCAAAAACAATGCCCAAATTAATTTTTATGTTAGACTTCAAGTATTTAAAATGTTCAATGTTCGGCTTCAACTTCCGCTTCTAAAAACCCCATAGGCACCGTAAAGGCTAAAACCAACACCTAAACAAAAGCGTTTCCAGCAATTTTTCCCTAGCAAAAACACTTTCAGGATAATGACTTTCGACGAATGAAATTCTGGTAATAATGGCATTGGGTAATTTCACGTACGGACTAATTGACGATCGACGAATTTAGCTTGATTTTTAGGTTTTGTTTAGGTTCAGGAAAAATAAGCCCGAAGGTTAATCAGTCAGATTGTCAAATTACCCGATGGCATTTTTACAAGAATTACGTGGAGCCAAACAAAATTCTAAGTCTAAAACTAAACCAAAAACAATTTTTTGTCCGGTGTCGTAGGATATTTTGACTCCCCGGGCTAAAATGACCCACCGGTCAAAATAGCCTGGGCTAAAGTTACTTCCCTCGTAATATTCCGCGTCTTATAGAATGTTTATGTTATTTGTGAACTTATTGTTAATTTTATTTGTGGACAGAAGAGCAGTTCAAAAATTTACATATTTATTATTTTAACACTTATATTTCCTGTTATTTTTAGTTTTTTAACGTATGTAATGACAAAAATATAATGTTTTACGCGTTTTGCTCATTTTAAGTTACGTTTTGTATATGGTTTTTTTTAAAAAGTTTTCTTTCTAATGGATCCTATTGAATATCAATATATAGTTATTTACCTTTCTGAAAACGAAAAAGTAAAAACTTATGGTGTTTCAACTTAGCAGTATAAAAAAGTAAATGATTTAATATCGAAACTGTTTTTAAACTTAAGAAATCGCAAAATCTTTTCAAAATTTATTTTACAATGTCTTATCATTATTTGATTCGTTTTTTCATACATTTTTTTATAAATTTTACAGTTTAGATTTTAAGTTGTTAAATCATTTATTTAAACATTAGTGTATTCTGCTATTGAAACAAAATTTTAGCTTTATCTGAGTTTTAAATCTCCTTTTTGAAATAATTAAATCTTTTAAATATAAGAGGCTAAACCATATGCCTAAACCAGCCTTGAAGACACTTTTGCCTGATAAAAAATGTACATTTTAGAATTTAGCTGCAGACGAAGGAAGTTTTATCTGCGTCCTACTGGCCAAAATTAGGTTTGAAGTAAGTAGGCATACCACTAGATATTATGTACTGTTGCCTCCTTATCGTACACAACTAAAAGTTTTGTTTTTATTATGTTTGAATTATATCTGGCTGACGCTGAAAATTAGATTGCAGATATGAGGGGAACAATTAAAATTGTTCGGTAATGTCTTTTTGTTTACAAATAAGAACCCAGAATTTTTTTAATTCCACATTATCACAAAATATACAAAAATTAACCAACTTTAGCCTTTAAAAAATTTGCATTTAGGTTACAAATTAAGTAATTTGATAAATAATTATTAAAATACAGTTTTTAATCTTTGTTATTAATCGACTTTAGTGAAAAATTTTGAATTTTTTTGTTGTTAAATGGTCGATTCAAAACTGCAAATATCGCGGTCAGCTAGATTTTATTTGTTTATGGTATTTTTGTTTTAAATTTTTATGTTCAATTTACTCTGTGTTGTTATCTTAATTTGTTAATTTGTTTTTTTTTTAAATTTAGTATTAGAATATATTGAAAATTTTGGGAACCAAAATTTTTAATTCAGAATTCGGCAATTTAAAAAAAACCAAGCTTTTTAGTGCAAGAATGGCCAATAATTTGTATTTGAATACATTTTTTGTCTACGAATCATTTATAAATGATTTATTTATTTTTTTATAATTTTTATTATAAGTGTTAAAAAAATAGTTGAAGAAGTTATATGGAACTATTCTTCAATAAAGGAAATTTAGTGTTGCGATTAAAATTTTACCCCAAGCGTAAGTTTTTTGAAAATTATAAAGAAAAATATGTGCAAAATTTTATAAAACAATAAATCAACAAAAAAGATTTTAACAAAACCATAAGAAAAATTTATCCCGCTGGCGCTGCTCCCACAATGTTTAGAACTGCTTGACTCCTCAAAAGATCGTTTTATTACAGTATAACAATATGTATGGGGGGGGGCTAAATATCCCGGCCTATAAGCGGGCTAAATTGACCGGGGGGTCAGAATAGCCCTGGATATCCTACGGGCTATTTTGCCCCCCCGGTCATTTTCGAGGGGAGTCAGAATATCCCGCGACACCGCGGCTTCAAATTTTTAAAACAATTCGAACGGCTCCAAGCTCCTAAATTACGGCTGAAAAACCCTGTATTCCTTCCTAAACTTCAAATTTTCAAAATTATAAAATATTTTTTTCGAAAAAAACACAACAACACACGTTGTTTGTAAAAGTCTCATTTAAATGTTTAAAAAAATGTTTAAAATGTTTATTAAGTTGAACACAGGTATTAATACACAATACAACTAACGCGACAACTTACAAACTGAAGTAAATTCATAACTAGTCATCATAAAAATGAAAATACATAATACAAACAGATTATAAAATTTTGGCATTTAAGGTAGAACACTACAGTTCCGAAAATTTCTTTGAACACACTCTTTCTTTCCAAAAACACTCACTCAGGGGTTTTCGGGGGTCCTGATTACGAATCACCTTCGTTTTTTTATTTGACCCCCGGGGGGGGGGGGAAGGGGGGGCCGGCCCCCCCCCCCGCGGCCCCCCCCCCCCCCCCCCCCCCTACTTAACAAAAACAAACAACACCCCGGGGGGGGGTGCTCGGCCGCTACACCTTTCTTTTTTTTTTTGTCCCCCCGGCGCGCGAGGGGCGGTGGGGGCTCCTCGAGGGGACTAGGACGCGCCCTCCGCCCCTCCCCTACATCACCACCAAAACACACCCAGTGGTCGTAGACGGCATTAAATAATAAAATAATTATTTATTAAAAATAAAAAAAAAAAAAAAAAAAAAAAAATATTTTGTGATATAGAAATAACAACCACCCCGAGCGTACCCACCCCTACCGCTCGTTTATTCTGACTCACCACCCATCCCCCCCCCGCCCCCTCCCCCTCCGTTTATAATAATAAATTTATTTAAACGTCAAAATATAAATTTTGACTCTCAACCCAAAACAACAAACTCAAAAATAGAAAATGTGTATACGTTACACTAACAAATTATAAAAAAATATAGAAAAAAAAGAAACACAAAAAGAGTCGAACACTATAGAAAAAATCTAAAAAACATAAAAATACACCTAAAATATAGACAAAAAAAAAAAAAACTAACAAAAAACACACTCAACGTCGCGTCTCCTCTCGATCTTTCTATAAACACAGGACAAAACAAAAGACAGTCTTCTCTCCACCCCCACAAACACAAAAAAAAAAAACACAAAAACGCCAAAAAAAAAAAACGCAAAAAAAACAAGAAAAAAACGCCCCCCCCGCCGCGGACCCCCGCCGAGCCCCACCCCCACCCCTTTCAACAAAAATCAAAAAAAAAAAAAAAAAAACACGCAAAAGCAAGAAGAAAAAAAAAAAAAAGAGAAAAAGAAAAGAGCAAACGAACAAAGAACACGGAGAATGCACGTCGGTGCGCATTTAAATTTAAATTAAATACTTAAACATTTTGTAAGAACAGCCATAGAAGGCGGTAAAGAATGATATGCATTAGATACAAAATAGGAATTATAAAGCTATAGTATTCAATTTTTGACGAAATACTTTAACGTTTTTTGCAAAAACTACATCAGAAGGCAATGCGTTCCATGCTTTAACTGTTCTAGTTAAAAAGAAATATTTGTAGCAGTTTAGAGAACATTTTGGTAAAATTAGATTTAAACTGTGACCTCTAGATCTTGTGTTTAAATCCAGGGCTAAAAACTTGTTAAAGTCAACGTCAACTATGTTATAAACAATTTTGTAACAGAGAGCTAAATTCTTTATCGGTCTACGATGGTCAAGCGAGTGTAAATTTAATTCTGTTGGTCGGGTTTCTAATTTTAGGAAAACTACATCTTTCATACAACCTACGAGTACACAAATTTTGAACATTTTCTACGCATTTTTTGTCTTATAGTGTTCGGGGACCAAACTGGGTTCTGACATTCTAATAAAGGCCTACAAACAGTTTTTAAAGCCAAGAATAACATGGACATATCAGTAGTTTTAAAAGCGCAAAAACGCAAAGAATCCCTATTGTAAGCTTTTTTAGCAATTTCTGCACAATGTTTGGAGGGATTTAAATCGTTTGAGACTAAAATACCAAGATCCTTAACCACATTTGCTGATTTTATATCCACATTATTTAGACTGTATGTAGTTTTGGGGTTATTGTGACCCAGATAAAGCATTTGGCATTTGTGCAGTACAATCTTCATTTGCCATTTGTCAGCCCATGAACAAAAATTTTGAACTGAGTTTGTAAAAGGCTGATTTGGAGTGTTTTTGTCAAAAATGTGATAAAGCTTTGCGTCGTGTGCGAAAAGCTTTATCTGGGTTTTGGGACCTAGAAAATCGGGAATATCATTTATAAACAATAAAAATAAAGCGGGTCTAAGACGGTTCTTTGTGGAACACCGCTCCTAACATCGCCATAGTCAGAAAGTGACTCATTTATAACAACTCGTTGACGTCTATTTGTTAAAAAGCTTTCTATCCAATCGTACAACTCATACTCAATTCCATACGCTGAAAGCTTTAGCATTAATTTTTGGTGACTGACGCAGTCAAACGCTTTCTAGTCGACCAATTTTTTGTTGTTTAGAGTCGGTACCCAGTCAAGCATTGTGTAAAACAGCTGAAGGCCTACTGATCGGCCTGATAAAAAACCGTACTGCTCATTGCTTATTAGATTGTTTTTTGTAAGTAGTAGCTTAAAAAAGTGTCAAAAATAATTCCTTTCATAACTTTGCAAGAAATGCATGTGAGACAAATTGGGAGGTAGTTTGACTTCTTGCTAGCAATGAGTTTTTTGAAAAGAGGTTACAAAAGCTTTTTTCCAAGTGTCAGGAACAATTTTGTGATAAAGTGAAAGCTCAAAAATTTGCGCGAGTGGCATTGCTAACTCATTCGCGGTTTTTTTGTAATATATTGCCGAAGGGCGAGGTTATTTCCACTGGGACCATAGCGGCGGTTATGAGTTCTGAATTTGTGTGAGAATGTTGTTGGCTGCCATTGCTCTGCGCTACGCGTTCAGTGTTTCTGTTTATGCTGGACGGAAGAGGTTAGTGGTTTTTTATTTACAATAATTTATTTTACATTTTAGTTTTTCTTTTACCAATTTATTTTATATATTAGAAAAGTTTGTTGGATGATTATTTTACATTCAGAGTGCTCCAGAAACACTAAACCTATGTATAGAACGAGAACGTAGATTTAACTCGAAAAATAACAAAATAATTTGAGGTTACACCCATAGTACTAAGTATTGATTTAATACTTTTATTTTACGTTCTTTGAATCTCTTTATTAAAGCAAATTCAATAATTAAGTTGACGCAAATACAAGGAATATCTGTGCCCTCCATTTTGGAAATCCCCCTCCTCGTTAAAGCCCTGAGGGGGCCAGTGCACACATCTGCATGGGCACGGAGACGTTAGTTAACCATAAATAGGTAAAAGGCATAGGTTGGCAAGGGGGGATCCCTCCCCCTCAAGTTTTAGGGTGCATGAAAAACGTTTTAAATGGGGTATTCGGGGTATACCCCCAAAAAAATTTGGGGATAGCCCCCCAAATTTCGGGTACCGGCTATACCCCCAAAATCCGAGAGGCTGCCCACCTAAGAATGAAAGTAATCAATTAAGCAAGAATTAGAAAATATGGTTTATCAAATCGTGACGTTTATTTAACTTAAAATTCATAATAATTTGTAGCGTTGCTATAATTTTTTTTCTTGAAATTTAGTTAAGCCATTATTTAGAAATTTAAGAATTGTGTTTTTTTTTAATTTGACTACTACATTACTACTATAGTAAGACCTTGTTTCTTTATAATTTAGTTTGTATTTTATAAGAATATATATAATAGCGTATTACGTCTATTGTAATTATTAGGCGGAGGTCAGCCGGGTGGCGTAGGTGGTCAAGGCGGTCCGGTGAATCTGCAGAGTATCAGCAGCTCTTTGAAAGAAACCATGAATCCCAAGGACATCATGCAGGATGCCATACACAACTTTCACCCACAGTATCAACAGTACACACAAGTAAAAATTTATATGTTTTCTTCGAATTAATACGCCAGTAATTTCAGTACAATAATTAAAACAAAAGTCTAGGATTGCAAATTGTAGTTTCTCGGCTTAATTTAAGGTAGAACTTTACAGTTTTTTTTTTGACGTCAGTTCTTTTTGAAATTGACATCTTACTATACGTAGTTTGACCTGCTGACTCAATTTTTGACATTCATTTTTCTGTAAAAAAATGTTATCGTCCACAATCATAAAATACCATCAATAAAATACATGTCAAAAATAACAAAACATTAATAAAGTTTATTACCAAAAATATTCTATTTTTTCATTTCATTTTTTATTTAAGGGCGTATATTAAATAGTACAACATTTTTTTTAATAAAAAAGCTAAAAATTAAAAAAAAAACTTTTTTTCGGCGTTAAAAATATGGTCGAGCGGCTACTCGAACCCATGGATCCAAGGATCCGACCGCGACGTACTAACCACTCGGCTACTAGGTCAACGGGGATTTTCAATTAAAAGCAACTTTTAAAGGAATGGTTCAAAATGTAGTTTCTCGGCGTCAATTAAAAAAAAATTAAACGAAAATTACAAAAATTGATTCGTTATTTTTAAACGAAAGTTTGGAAATAGTTAGATATAAACTTTTACCATTTTTTTATTATAAACAATTAAAAAAGGACTTCAGGATTTTTTAACTATATATTTTTGTAAAAAAAGTCTTTTTTGCAATTTAAAAAAAATCCTGAGATGATTTTGAACCCAAACCACCTCTGAAAGTTGCCCCCTATATTACCCTAATTTATTATAAAATTGCGCCCGAAAATAACGAATCAATTTTTTTTAAAAGGCCTTATTGTGGTTTTCAGAGGTAGAATCCATGGACATCTGTTGCGAAATGGACAAACTTTTCGGTGATGTTTTTATAACCACTGGATAGGACAGAGTCTTAACTTTTTATAGCACCCCACTTTTATGGGCCAAAAATTAATATTTATGATGATATGCGACTTGTAGTCCAAGAGGTCAAAAGTGTGAAGTTCTACCTTAATTCCTAAGCTTTTTATGTATTAATATTTTGCTTTGTATTCTGTATAATATTGTGTTTTTTTTAAATTTATATTACCCACAAATTAGTTTTTGGTCCATATACTTAAATATATGCAAATTTCTGTCTTGTTGCCTTTTAATAGAGTTTAAACAATAAATTGTTTATATCATTTTTAATCAAATAACTATGTTTTAAATCAAATAACTGTTTAAAATTATTGTTTAACTACTCTATTTTACGCATTTTAGTTTTATTTTTGAATAATTATAGTTAGAGGCGCAGCTAGAACATTTGCTAAAGGTTTTAAATATATTAGGCTAGTGTACTACAGGGGATCGGGACCGTTGGTTTGGTAACTTTTTTTATAGAAATTTTCATATAATCTTTTCAATTTTCTATAGCTCAGTCACTAGTAATAGTTTGATTTTTAAGCGCTATAAAAAATAAAAATCCAAAATTTAAGCTTTGTCATGTTGGTCGTCACTCTCCCAAGAGAAACCAACTAGCTCCACAGTATGTTTGTTTTATTATGAAAACAATGACAGAGTTGTTCCGGATCCGGCCGGATCTACCTTTGGATCCGATCCGGCCTGGCTGGATCCAAAATCACGGATCCGGTCGGGCCCTAATTAATATTATACCCAAAAAATATACAACGCCAAAAACCTCATCATCCTGTGTGTCTGATAATAGTGAATTAATAAAAACTGTGTGATTTGAAGACTGCAGTAAAAGTGAATTCTTTGAAAAAAAATTAATTTTTGCAAATACTGAAAATCTTGTGGGACAACTTTTTTAAAACAAAAGGCCTTTAATCTTTATATTATAAAATTACCAGAATCAATTTGTCTAAGCATCAATACAGTAGTTGCTGTAACTTTTAATTCAAAAAAGCACACTCCTATTTTGTTTGTTTGTGTGGAAATCTCAATCTACCCTGAAAGTCCCTCAATTTTAAAAAAAATAAAGAAAAAATGTCATTAAAATGACTTTTAACTGCCATCAAACTAAGTTTTGAGGTCAAAATGGTTTTAAGCACTAAAAAGCTCAAGCAGTAGCGTTTAGGGTAAAATGTACTCTAGAAAAAAAAACAATATGGGTAAAATGCGTCCCTCAGGTTTTAAGCCCCCTCCCTCCGGGTTTAACCTCCTCTTCTACTCCGGCCCAATTTGTTCATGTATGGCATATACCCCAAATTTTAAAAATATTGCCAATATCCAGAAATTAAGCGAACAGATTTTACTAAACGAAGAAGAGTGATTAAACATCATGATTGTATTAATTGGATTCTTAACTATTAAGATAAAATTTGTATTGACACATTGTTTGCGAGGTATGGGAACGCATTTTTTTTAAAAATTATATAGTGCAAAAACGCCGCAACTTAATTTTATCTAAAAAATGGTGTTGATAATCTTACACAAAATAATGTAAAAAATATAAAGGCCAACGCACCTTGCCAGAATGATAAGAAGATGACAGATTTGACGGTAAGAAATTTTAAGACGGGGCTGTAGGGACTCAGCAGGTCTTTGGTGGCTTCGTAGAAAAGGAAGAGACCGAACAGAGCCAAAGAAATGGAAATGTTGTAGATGATCGTTATGTACAAAAATCCCTCAGATGGTCTAAACAAACACGAAACACTCATTCAGTTATAAAAAAATTATGATACAGGGTTATGTGACTTTATTGCATGTTAAATTATACCTTTCCTACTCTATGTTAATAAATAAATAAATACAGATGCGAGTGCAGACCTGTGCATTGCCCCCTTGGGGTTTATTGGGGGGCAATTCCAAAACGGGGGGGGGGCACGGGAGGCAATTTTTTTAAAACGGGGAGGGCAATAAAACAGGGGAGGGCAAGCAGGGGAGAAAAAAAGGCAAAAAAAGGAGAAAAAAGAGTAAAAAAAGGGAAAAGGGAAAAAAGGGAGAAAAAAGCGAAAATAAGGTAAAAATAGACCCAAAATGGCTTAAAATACATTGAAATAGGCTAAAAACTGCAAACAGCTTGGGATGATGGCGTCATGCTTGTACCAGTTTAACAATTAGCATTATTGAGTTATATCAAAAAATTTCACTTACGTCCATTTCCCTTCGTGAAATTTGTGGAGCGGCATGAGAATCAAAGTTGTTACCGCCATGATTGGTTTAATAAAACAAAACTGAAGTGTTGCCTAAATGATGTGTAATTAACGAAACGAAACTAATCTATCACTGATATAAAAATATTTTTTAAATTTTATAATCTTGCGCAATTTTCAATATCCAAAACCTCTGGATTTTCATTGCTTTCGGTCAAAAATATTTGACCTTTCTCCAGGCAGTTTACCACACCATAGGTCTATGTTAGTTAAACTAGTTCCTAGTTTAATATTACAATTTAGAGGGTAGTTTGCTGTCTTATAGTTGTTAATATTTACTAGAACAAATCAATAAATATTGCAGGAAATAGGATTTAGCAAAAAACGAACTTCAAATTTTTGAGAAGGGGGCATCATTACCCCATAACCTTTTTTTCAGACTGCGAATATTGCTTGATGGAAAGACTTTTTTCTTCTATAATTATTATTTGGTTGGTACGTTACATACCCTGGGTATATATAATTGCTTTTCTTACCTGTTTACAAAAACGCAGAAACTCGATCGTATACTGCTTTCCGGCAAGACAGCAAGTGCAAGTCCACCAAGAACTCCTGAAATTCATGTTTATTAACTGCATTTGTCAGCTTTGTTGAGTTTTATGATATGAGTATAGTGAAGGAACGCAGTACAGTTTACTTTGGGGTTCTTTAAAACTAAGTTTTAAGCTAAAGTTTTTTAGACCGAATTTTTTGGTTCATGGGTTCTTCAAAACTATTTTAACTCCAAATTAGGTTAACTATGTCAAAAGAGATTTGCACAGTAACTAGACTTAACATAAAATCAAGTTACAGTGGCTATTTTTTTTTTATTAAATAGTTGGTTTAGTGGGTACACTTAAATACTCTATTTTAATACGGGGACTCTCCCCCATATGGACATGAGATGGGAATAAGAAGGTTAACCTCCGTAAATGCTGAGAAGGGGAGTTTAACTCCTCATTCAAAATTTGGGTGGGAAGAAAAGGTTAACCCCCAATTTTTGAACAAAAGAAGAAAAAATGTCTTAAAATGACTTCTAACTACCTCCAAATTTAGGTTTTGAGGTCAAAAAGTGTTTGAACCAATAAAAAACTCAAAAATGCAATAAAACAGGCTTTTTAGGCTAAAATGAGCATTTTTCTTTATTTTTCTTTTAACATTGAAAAACGATATGGGTAAACTGCTTGCATTTGAAACCACGATATGGCTAAAATGCGTTTCTCGAATTTCAACCTCCCCATCCGGGCCACATTGCCCATGTATGCCCCCTTAAATCCCTTAATCCCCTTATATCCCCTTTAGGAGAGGATATACCACTTTCTCCACCCCCCCCCCAAAAAAAAATCCTGAAACTGTTGACACCCTCTCCCTCCCTCCTAAAATTTCGAGGGTTGTATCACTACAAAAACGCCAAAAATAGGATATTGAAAGTATATTCAAAAATATTTTTGGGACACACCACCCCCAAATTTTGGAAGTCGGGTGTACCCCTAAAATCCGGAAGGCTGCGCACCTATGGTGGAGAGTTACAATTAACTACCCCCTCTAACCCCCTGTGCTTTATGATTTAAGTCATAGTAAAATTAAAATAAAAAACAAACCTGATGGGTTTTCCTCTAATTTCGGCCATGATGTTGCTTTCGCCACCGAGATACTCGTAACACAGACTAAGAAAACTGTAGATGACAAACGCTAAAAAATGACAGTTCTAATAACAATTGTAATGATTAATTAATAACGTACTAAAACAGTACTAGTATATTTAAAAATGAGGTATTGTATTGTATTTGAGGGATCTACCTCCCAAAAAATTTGAATTCGTTATGTAATGTATACCTCCGAATATGGGGGTCGATATAAAACTCCCTCTCCCCGCAAAATATTTGAGAGGCAGCCTACTATGTTACAGAATTATTTGGTCCCTATTGGCTTTTAAGGAGAATTGAGCCCAAATGCAAGGTTTTAAATTTAAAGGGGGGAGGGGTCGAAATTAAAATAAGTGTTTTAAGCAAAGCAATAAAACGGTAAAAAAACGCAACGCAATAAAAAAGGACTTTTTGACCTAAAATTAACGTTTTTTTTCTGATTTTACCTTTAAAATCGAAAAACGATATGGGTAAAAATTCACTTCAAAAAAAACTAACAAGATAATTCCACCTTCCAATTTTATCTTTCCTCTAAATCAAGGCTTAACTCCCAAGCTCCTTGCTAAAGTAACGTGTATATACTTGTCAAGTATTAATTGACCCCTCCAGTTTTAGGGGGAGGGAGAGGGTGTCAACAGTTTCAGGATTTTTTTTTTTGGGGGGGGGTGGAGAAAGTGGTATACCCTCTCCTAAATTTTTTAAGGGGGCATACATGGGCAATTTGGCCCGGAGGGGGAGGTTGAAATTCGAGAAACGCATTTTAGTCATATCGTGTTTTCAAATGCAAGCAGTTTACCCATATCGTTTTTCAATTTTAAAAGAAAAATAAATAAAAATGCTCATTTTAGCCTAAAAGCCTGTTTTATTGCATTTTTGAGTTTTTTATTGGTTCAAACACTTTTTGACCTCAAAACCTAAATTTGGAGGTAGTTAGAAGTCATTTTAAGACATTTTTTCTTCTTTTGTTCAAAAATTGGGGGTTAACCTTTTCTTCCCACCCAAATTTTGAATGAGGAGTTAAACTCCCCTTCTCAGCATTTACGGAGGTTAACCTTCTTATTCCCATCTCATGTCCATATGGGGGAGAGTCCCCGTATTAAAATAGAGTATTTAAGTGTACCCACTAAACCCACTATTTAATAAAAAAATAGCCACTGTAACTTGATTTCATGTTAAGTCTAGTTACTGTGCAAATCTCTTTTGACATAGTTAACCTAATGTGGAGTTAAAATAGTTTTGAAGAACCCATGAACCAAAAAATTCGGTCTAAAAAACTTTAGCTTAAAACTTAGTTTTGAAGAACCCAAACTGTACTGCGTTCCTTCACTATACTCATATCATAAAACTCAACAAAGCTGACAAATGCAGTTAATAAACATGAATTTCAGGAGTTCTTGGTGGACTTGCACTTGCTGTCTTGCCGGAAAGCAGTATACGATCGAGTTTTTGCGTTTTTGTAAACAGGTAAGAAAAGCAATTATATATACCCAGGGTATGTAACGTACCTACCAAATAATAATTATAGAAGAAAAAAGTCTTTCCATCAAGCAATATTCGCAGTCTGAAAAAAAGGTTATGGGGTAATGATGCCCCCTTCTCAAAAATTTGAAGTTCGTTTTTTGCAAAATCCTATTTCCTGCAATATTTATTGTTTTGTTCTAGTAAATATTAACAACTATAAGACAGCAAACTACCCTCTAAATTGTAATATTAAACTAGGAACTAGTTTAACTAACATAGACATATGGTGTGGTAAACTGCCTTGAGAAAGGTCAAATATTTTTGACCGAAAGCAATGAAAATCCAGAGGTTTTGGATAATGAAAATTGCGCAAGATTATAAAATTTAAAAAATATTTTTATATCAGTGATAGATTAGTTTCGTTTCGTTAATTACACATCATTTAGGCAACACTTCAGTTTTGTTTTATTAAACCAATCATGGCGGTAACAACTTTGATTCTCATGCCGCTCCACAAATTCCACGAAGGGAAATGGACGTAAGTGAAATTTTTTGATATAACTCAATAATGCTAATTGCTAAACTGGTACAAGCATGACGCCATCATCCCAAGCTTTTTGCAGTTTTTAGCCTATTTCAATGTATTTTAAGCCATTTTGGGTCTATTTTTACCTTATTTTCGCTTTTTTCTCCCTTTTTTCCCTTTTCCCTTTTTTTAGTCTTTTTTCTCCTTTTTTTGTCTTTTTTTCTCCCCTGCTTGCCCTCCCCTGTTTTATTGCCCTCCCCGTTTTAAAAAAATTGCCTCCCGTGCCCCCCCCCCCCGTTTTGGAATTGCCCCCCAATAAACCCCAAGGGGGCAATGCACAGGTCTGCACTCGCATCTGTATTTATTTATTTATTAACATAGAGTAGGAAAGGTATAATTTAACATGCAATAAAGTCACATAACCCTGTATCATAATTTTTTTATAACTGAATGAGTGTTTCGTGTTTGTTTAGACCATCTGAGGGATTTTTGTACATAACGATCATCTACAACATTTCCATTTCTTTGGCTCTGTTCGGTCTCTTCCTTTTCTACGAAGCCACCAAAGACCTGCTGAGTCCCTACAGCCCCGTCTTAAAATTTCTTACCGTCAAATCTGTCATCTTCTTATCATTCTGGCAAGGTGCGTTGGCCTTTATATTTTTTACATTATTTTGTGTAAGATTATCAACACCATTTTTTAGATAAAAATAAGTTGCGGCGTTTTTGCACTATATAATTTAAAAAAAAATGCGTTCCCATACCTTGCAAACAATGTGTCAATACAAATTTTATCTTAATAGTTAAGAATCCAATTAATACAATCATGATGTTTAATCACTCTTCTTCGTTTAGTAAAATCTGTTCGCTTAATTTCTGGATATTGGCAATATTTTTAAAATTTGGGGTATATGCCATACATGAACAAATTGGGCCGGAGTAGAAGAGGAGGTTAAACCCGGAGGGAGGGGGCTTAAAACCTGAGGGACGCATTTTACCCATATTGTTTTTTTTCTAGAGTACATTTTACCCTAAACGCTACTGCTTGAGCTTTTTAGTGCTTAAAACCATTTTGACCTCAAAACTTAGTTTGATGGCAGTTAAAAGTCATTTTAATGACATTTTTTCTTTATTTTTTTAAAATTGAAGGACTTTCAGGGTAGATTGAGATTTCCACACAAACAAACAAACAAAATAGGAGTGTGCTTTTTTGAATTAAAAGTTACAGCAGCTACTGTATTGATGCTTAGACAAACGGATCCTGGTAATTTTATAATATAAAGATTAAAGGCCTTTTGTTTAAAAAAAGTTCTCTCACAAGATTTTCAGTATTTGCAAAAATTAAATATTTTTCAAAGAATTCACTTTTACTACAGTCTTCAAATCACACAGTTTTTATTAATTCACTATTATCAGACACACAGGATGATGAGGTTTTTGGCGTTGTATATTTTTTGGGTATAATACTAATTAAGGCCCGACCGGATCCGTGATTTTAAATCCAGCCAGACCGGACCGGATCCAAAGGTAGATCCGGCCGGATCCGGAACAACTCTGTCATTGTTTTCATAATAAAACAAACATACTGTGGAGCTAGTTGGTTTCTCTTAGGAGAGTGACGACCAACATGACAAAGCTTAAATTTTGGATTTTTATTTTTTATAGCGCTTAAAAATCAAACTATTACTAGTGACTGAGCTATAGAAAATTGAAAAGATTATATGAAAATTTCTATAAAAAAAGTTACCAAACCAACGGTCCCGATCCCCTGTAGTACACTAGCCTTATATTTAAAACTTTTAGCAAATGTTCTAGCTGCGCCTCTAACTATAATTATTCAAAAATAAAAATAAAACTAAAATGCGTAAAATAGAGTAGTTAAACAATAATTTTAAACAGTTATTTGATTTAAAACATAGTTATTTGATTAAAAATGATATAAACAATTTATTGTTTAAACTCTATTAAAAGGCAACAAGACAGAAATTTGCATATATTTAAGTATATGGACCAAAAACTAATTTGTGGGTAATATAAATTTAAAAAAACACAATATTATACAGAATACAAAACAAAATATTAATACATAAAAAGCTTAGGAATTAAGGTAGAACTTCACAGTTTTGACCACTTGGACTACAAGTCGCATATCATCATAAATATTAATTTTTGGCCCATAAAAGTGGGGTGCTATAAAAAGTTAAGACTCTGTCCTATCCAGTGGTTATAAAAACATCACCGAAAAGTTTGTCCAGTTCGCAACAGATGTCCATGGATTCTACCTCTGAAAACCACAATAAGGCCTTTTAAAAAAATTGATTCGTTATTTTTGGGCGCAATTTTATAATAAATTAAGGTAATATAGGGGGCAACTTTCAGAGGTGGTTTGGGTTCAAAATCATCTCAGGGTTTTTTTTAAATTGCAAAAAAGACTTTTTTTGCAAAAATATATAGTTAAAAAAATCCTGAAGTCCTTTTTTAATTGTTTATAATAAAAAAATGGTAAAAGTTTATATCTAACTATTTCCAAACTTTCGTTTAAAAATAACGAGTCAATTTTTTTTAATTTTCGTTTAATTTTTTTTAATTGACGCCGAGAAACTACATTTTGAACCATTCCTTTAAAAGGTGCTTTTAATTGAAAATCCCCGTTGACCTAGTAGCCGAGTGGTTAGTACGTTGCGGTCGGATCCTTGGATCCATGGATTCGAGTAGCCGCTCGACCATATTTTTAACGCCGAAAAAAAATTTTTTTTTTAATTTTTAGCTTTTTAATTAAAAAAATGTTTTATTATTTAATATACGCTAAATAGAAAATGAAAAAAATAGAATATTTTTGGTAATAAACTTTATTAATGTTTTGTATTTTTGACATGTATTTTATTGATGGTATTTTATGATTGTGGACGATAACATTTTTTTACAGAAAAATGAATGTCAAAAATTGAATCAGCAGGTCAAACTACGTATAGTAAGATGTAATTCAAAAAGATCTGTCGTCAAAAAAAAACTGTGAAGTTCTACCTTAAATTAAGCCGAGAAACTACATTTTGAACCATTCCTTTAAAAGGTGATTTTAATTGATAATCTCCGTTGACCTAGTAGCCGAGTGGTTAGTACGTCGTGTTCGGATCCTTGGATCCATGGGTTCGAGTAGCCGCGCGACCATATTTTTAACACCGAAAAAATTTTTTTTTAATTTTTAGCTTTTTAATTAAAAAAAATGTTTTATTATTTAATATACGCTAAATAGAAAATGAAAAAAATAGAATATTTTTGGTAATAAACTTTATTAATGTTTTGTATTTTTGGCATGTATTTTATTGATGGTATTTTATGATTGTGGACGATAACATTTTTTTACAGAAAAATGAATGTCAAAAATTGAATCAGCAGGTCAAACTACGTATAGTAAGATGTAATTCAAAAAGATCTGTCGTCAAAAAAAAAACTGTGAAGTTCTACCTTAAATTAAATATAATTAACAAAATCACAGACACAACCAAAAAACAAAAAGACCTATCATCATGGCCATGGGTCAAACATTATTTATCCCATAGCGGAATAACAGCATAAGTAAAAATTTTTGTTGGGAGTGTCAAAATAAGATGAAATAAAATTAATTTTAATATATATATATATATATATATATATATTATATTTATAAAAAAACTCAGATCCGTCCAACATCCGGTTTTTTAAAAAAAGATCCGGACCGGACCGGATCCAAAAATCGCCGGATATACCGGATCCACCGGACCGGACCGGATATCTGGTCGGGCCCTAATACTAATAGTTTTACATTTGTTAGGTGTGTTGCTGGCGTTGTTGGGAGCGACTAGTGCCATAGTCTCGGTTCAGCAGAAGGGCGAGGTTATTTCCACTGGGACCATAGCGGCGGGTTATCAAAACTTCCTAATTTGTGTGGAGATGTTGTTCGCTGCCATTGCTCTGCGCTACGCGTTCAGTGTTTCTGTTTACGCTGACGGAACGAGTGGGTCTTTATTTACCATCATTTTACATTTAAAGTTTCTTTTTTACCATCATTTCACATATTATAAAGTTTCGTTTGCACCATCATTTTACATTTAGAGTGTCTAGTAAACACTAAACCTATGTATAGAACGAGAACGTAGATTTAACTCGAAAAATAACAAAATAATTTGAGGTTACACCCATAATACTAAGTATTAATTTAATACTTTTATTTTACGTTATTTAAATCTCTTTATTAAAGCAAATTCAAAAATTAAGTTGACGCAAATACAAGGAACATCTGTGCCCTCCATTTTGGAAATACCCCTCCTCGTTGAAGCCCTGAGGGGGGCAGTGCACACATCTGCATGGGCACGGAGACGTTAGTTAACCATAAATAGGTAAAAGGCATAGGTTGGCAAGGGGGGATCCCTCCCCTCTAAAATTTCAGGGGTGCACTAAAAACGTTAAAAATGGGGTATTCGGGGTATACCCCAAAAAAAATTTGGGGATAGCCCCCCAAATTTCGGGTACCGGCTATACCCCCAAAATCCGAGAGGCTGCCCACCTAAGAATGAAGGTAATCAATTAAGCAAGAATTAGAAAATATGGTTTATCAAATTGTGACGTTTATTTAACTTAAAATTCATAATAATTTGTAGTGTTGCTATAATTTTGTTCTTGAAATTTAGTAAAGCCATTATTTAGAATTTAAGAATTGTGTTTTTTTTAATTTGACTACTACATTACTACTATAGTAAGACCTTGTTTCTTTATAATTTAGTTTGTATTTTATAAGAATATATATAATAGCGTATTACGTCTATTGTAATTATTAGGCGGAGGTCAGCCGGGTGGCGTAGGTGGTCAAGGCGGTCCGGTGAATCTGCAGAGTATCAGCAGCTCTTTGAAAGAAACCATGAATCCCAAGGACATCATGCAGGATGCCATACACAACTTTCACCCACAGTATCAACAGTACACACAAGTAAAAATTTATATGTTTTCTTCGAATTAATACGCCAGTAATTTCAGTACAATAATTAAAACATAATTCTAGGATTGCAAATGGTAGTTCCAAAAAATTTTCTAATTTGCGTATTACTAAATCCAGTGAAACAAAATTCGTAAGAACTGAGAGAGGATTTCCAATTAAAATCGCAAGCACATGTATTGGTATCTTCACTGTACTTTCACTTTATTTTTCCGTTCTATATTATACTGTTTATCAGGGCACTAAATGTTTTCCTGCATGTCAAAATACCTTGATGTCTATTATCAATTTCCAATTTTTAAAAAATAAAGTTTGTTATTGCAGTTGAAATAGTGGCAAATGTGTTAATTTCTCCAGCTTGTCTACATCTATTTTTTTATTTGCTCCTGAGTTAACCATTTTTTTTGAAATTAATAAGATAAGCTGCATTCACATAATATATTAAATTAATTAAATAATTTGAAAACACTATTTAACTTTAAACATTTATTACAATTGTTAAAAAATCATTTTTACACTTTTTTTATGTCCGATTAATAGCGACACCGTCGTGTTGTGAGTACTGCAAAATATTATACTACATCAACCTATTCTTACTTTGTTAATATGTACTTTTGTACGCATAACACTAAGAATATAATTACTGGTAAAGTATTATTTTTTGAGAAATCTGCTGGATTCTTTTAATTTAGTCACAATAGAGATATATTATTTCTTTTGTGAACGTGATAATGCATGTCATGTGGTGAAGTGTAGTATTGTGAATGTGAATTCCCTTTAGATGAATAATCCACTAGCGACACCACAGCAAAAAGAAGAAAAAGCTCAGGCCAATAAACAAACTTTAAAACAGTCCTCCGGAGCTTCCAAGGACGATTCCCGTGGTCCAAACTTGCTTGCCAATGGGGACCTAATCAATATAAATTGATCGATTACTTTTGTGTTTACCTCCTGTGCCTTGGAACAACATTTCAAAAAATGTATTGGTTCAGTCAACAGCCAGAATATGCAAATCTGTAGCAAATGAGAAAAAACATTAGCTGGTTAAAAAACATTTTTATTGACTATAATGGAGAAATATTTTTGTTTATTCCATTTTCTCTCAGAGAAAGATCGATTTGTTTGTAACCAAATTTATACCAACATCATTTTAATAGTTTTTAGATCATATTGATGCTTCTTTTGGTAATAATAGTCAAAAAAAATTTTTTTGCCAGTGCAAATTTTTTTAAGTTCTAAAGTAAAGTTTGTAAATAAAATTGATATTGTGATGTAAATGTTGCTTTATTAAAAACTTTGGAACCAAAAGTTCATAAAATTTTTATCATAAAAATACCGTAAAAAATGCCAACATAGCTCATAGATGTTTAATTTTATATTAAAATTTAACGGTTTGTGGCTAAAAGATATTGTTAAAAAATTAGAATTTGTTGATCTATTCTAATGAATGAAGACATAATTTATAATCAGACTAGCACGAACACAAAAGGCATTTGAATTTTGGTTTAAAAGTTAGTACATATTAAAAACAACATGTATTGTGTTTTATTTAGCACTCTAAACTATATTTTGTGTGTGGATACTGATTGTTTTTATTTTATCTTTTTGTTTGTCATTATTTATTTTTGTATGTTTTCACACGCACAAACTTTTCGAAACTTTCCTTTGCACCAATTTTAAAAGTGTGAGTGGCCTATTATATTAGTGAGTGCTTAATATACTTAAACCAGGTACTATGTTGTTTTGGCCCTAAAAAACCATTGCACAAAATTCTTACGGTGTATAAATATCCGGTATCAATTTTCTGTGATTTAAGGGTTTTGAAATTAAATTCTCATAAGCTAATTTATCCCGCGCTTGATTTAAAATAATTTATTAAGTTTTAACTGAAAAAAACCTCAATATTAAACTTAATAAAATTTTAGTTTGTACAAAAACAATGGTCTACTTGAAAAAATTTTCAACTAAGCATTATTATCTTGGCAACAAAATAATCTGTTTATACGGTAATTACATTGTTTAAAAGATTAATTTTAGCTATATACATTAATATAATAATTGTATAAATCAACCATTTTTGTTACTAAATATTATGCGCACTTAAATTATTTTTCAATACAAATCATTTTGAGCAAGCCAAAGTTGAAATATTTCAACTTGCGTTTTCGACACTTTGGTGGACGGTCTTGTTGACATTTGGGGTTGTCTTTTGAACTGTTTTTCGGACAGTCTAAAACGAAGCGTTCATACTTCGTCCAAAGGTCATCTTTGGATTGTCCCAAGGACAACTTTGGCTTGATACAAAAGTCTTTGGATTCGGCCTTTGGACAAAGTATCAACATATTAAAAATTTCTTTTGGGGTTTTTTTGGATTTTGTCCTTTGGACATTTTAGATGAAGTATGAAGCAGGCATTAAGTGGCTAACAGCTCTGTTAGCAGCCTGCAACAAACTATAAAAAACCGGTAGAAAAACCAGCTTTTGCTTATGTAGTTCATTGAATAAAAATGAGGGCCTATCATATTACAACTGTTGATGTTTCTATTCTCCATTATCATACCTTGGAGCTCCTGTAATTTAAAGCGGATGGAGCTCCGGAGCTCTGTTTTTTAAATAAGCGAATTATTTAAAATTTATGCTTAAAATATGTGTTAAGTGTTCTATCCGCATTTTTTAAACTATTTTTATGGTTTTTAATAAATTTTGCAAAAAAATTAATTTACATAATTGTTTGGAAAAATGATCTATGAAATTAAATTACTCTTTAATTATTCATAAAAGTAAATCAAAAATAGTGTGAAGTTCCGGAGGGTACTCTAGAGCTCAGAAAACCGGAGTTCCGCTCCGGAGCTCAAAGTTTCAGGGAACTTCACTAATTATATAAAAGAAATTAAAATATTAATGTTTCTTTCTACTATTTGAAATAAGTTATTAAAAGTAAGTGTATTTTAACTTTACAACTTATGTAAATGGATTTGTTTCACGCTCCCATTTTATTTCACAGTGAGTAAGTATACCAGCACAGCTATAATTTTTTATATCTAAATCTTTTGTTTTTGAGCATATTGTTTGATCACTCGAGAATATAAGGGTATGCGATCCAAAAAATTTTAAAATGCTATAATTAAGGGTTTTTTGTCAATAACTGTATATTTAAAAACGTTGAATTTAATAAAATTATTTTACTTTGTTTTTTCTGTAATACAAAATAATGAAAAAGTATTAAATAGATACAAAAAATTAGGAAAAATCAAGAGATCAGAAATACCAAGACCTCCTGACCTAATAAATTTAGAGAATATTTGTAGACCATCAAACATGCTCCATCTGTATTTTTAGGACTTTTTATTGTTTTAATTAAGTTTTGAAAAAATTTTAGTTTACAAAAAATATTTGATAAAATATTTTATGGCATTACTTTTTATTATTCATTAAGGTCTCTCCGGACAGTTTTCTTAAGTATGGAAAATCGCCATTTTTTGGCATACGAGATCTCGCGAAATACAGTAAAATTTCCCTAAAAAATTATTATGAGTGTCAAAAATACCACGATTATAAAGTGCATATTTATTATAATATTGGCACTAGTTGAAATAATTGATATTGAAACTCAGATTGCAACGACATTTTTTAAAGCCCTTAAAAATGTTTAGTGCTCACTATTTATTTTAAAAAATACTTCTAATAGAGAGACACAGTTACCCTTTTTTACGTACGTAAAAATTAAACTGAGTATTGTTGTATTTATGGTTTAATATACAATTTTTCGTGAAAAATGGCGGTTAATTTTTTAAAAATTTCGGTGAAACTTCGATTTAATTTAATTTGGTAAAATTTAAAGCTCCAGATAATATATTTCCATTGAAATTTATAATTTTTGAAAGGCCACAATATCTTTTGTATTTTTTAACGCATAAATAGTTTTTTCGTGCGTTTTATCGATTTATTTCAGAGGGTTTGTTTATAAATCGCGTTTAGAGCTCATCATCCCATGGTTGCAGTGGCATAGTCGGTTAGCGTGTCGTCAAATTTTTGAAAGGTCCCGAGATCGATTCCCACATAAAACCTATTTGGCCACAATTTTTTTTTTATTTTAATAATGTTTTTTTTTTAATTTTTTTATAATTTTAAAATATTATTTCACATAAATTCAAAAAATTATCATTATTGTAAACAGGATTTGTTGCCTGCTTTTCGCCAATTAGTCAAATTTTCGTCATTTGAATATTTTAAAATATTATAATACTCTATAGGTATAATAATTCAAAAATAAATTGTGTGTAAATAAAAATGGGTAATTTTTGCTCTTTATTGCAATTGGTTTACTACTGAACGCTCTGCAATAAAAACTGTCCGGAGAGACCTTAAAGCAATAGAAAAAAAGGCGGAACTCCGGGGGTTTCTCCGGAGCTCCGGGGAACATCACTAAAATAGTTATATTAATTTAACGTTAATCTCTTTTCACTTCCAAAATTATGATAAAGCTAACTACCGTTAGCAAAATAGTTGATGCTCACCTAAAATTTTTTCCAGTACACATTAACATGGGCGGAACCCCCGCAACACTGGAACCGGAATTGAAATTTTCCAAAAATCCGGAACAGGAACCGGAATTAAGATTTCTCAAAAATCCAGAACCGGGATTTCAAATTTTGCCCGGAACTGCCTATCCCATTGAAACCCCCAGAACCAGAACGTGAATTAACATTTTCCAAAAATCCGAAACCGGAATTGAAATTTTGTCGGAACTGGAATTCCAAATTTTTCCCGGAACCAAAACTGCCCATCACTAGATTTCCTTAATCAAATAATTTGGTATGGACGTCTTTCCAAACTACCTCTGGTAGGGTGGAGGCACGTAGCAAACAATGTTGTGAAGGCAAGGCGAAGTAGCCAAAACGGTCTCAGAAGCAGGTAAAAGGCATGTAAAACTTCCTCCTATATTATGTATATGCATATTAGAAGGTAGCTATTTTTTGGCGGTAGGTAAAAGGCAAATCAAAAGCAGTTAAATTAAGGCATCGAACGTTGGAAAGAAGGGCACTAGGGGTTCTTGTCAACCACTGCAAAATTTTCATTCTTTCTGGTTTTTTTATCCGGTAATTGTCCCATTTTGTTCGCAGTATGCAAATTATTCTATTTATTTAAAATTGATTGTAACTTTATTCTAAAAAACGTCGAATGTTTTTTTCCGTTGATATTGCAGGTTTATTTTAAATAATGATATTTAGTAAAAGTCTGTTGCACTGTCTTCTCCAGGCACATCAACATCAAACCTCATTTTTGGTCAGTCATAATCAATGTGTAAATGAATGCGATTAATAAATATTTATTGTATTTACAAAACTTTTGGACAATTTTTAATATCAAAACGTTTTATCAATCTAATCTTCGCATTGTATTTTATTCTTCGCATTCATTTATATTTTAAAAAGGCTTTTCACAAATAACGCTCATTTTACTATTAAAATCAAGGTGTTATACAAATTTATGTAAAAGTTAATAAATGTACAAAGAGGCAATTTAGAAAAGGTGTAAATGTTTGAATTTAATTGTAATACTTCTAATAACATATGTTATTAGAAGTATTACAATTAAATTCAAACATTTACACCTTTTCTAAATAGCCTCTGTGTACATTAATTAACTTTTACATTAATTTGTATAACACCTGATTTTATTAGTAAAATCAAAAATATATAATATACCGAAAAAATGTGCAACTCCTATATAAAAAAAGTACAGAAAAGGTGGCCTTTATAATGAGCCTCTCCATTTAAATGACACTCTCCACTATAATGGCATAGTAGCCATTTTAATTCGGCGAGTTAAAATGGAGAGAAAGCTATTATAATAGCCATTTATTGACTTAATTTCACTTCATATATACTCACAAGTCTAATACTGTCCGGGCCGCACGAGTTTCTGCGTGTCGGACAGTATTAAACCAACACGGAGAAACTCGTGCGGCCCGGACAGTATTAGACTTGTGAGTATATATGAAGTAAAATTATGTCAATAAATGGCTATTATAATAGCTTTCTCTCCATTTTAACTCGCCGAATTAAAATGGCTACTATGCCATTATAGTGGAGAGTGTCATTTAAATGGAGAGGCTCATTATAAAGGCCACCTTTTCTGTACTTTTTTTATATAGGAGTTGCACATTTTTCGGTATATTATATATTTTTGGTAAAATGAGTGTTAATTTCCCGCTTAGTTTGAAAAAAAAAGTTTAGGCACAAATATTGGTTGGAAGCTTGTTTTGCAGTTTTATAGATTGTCTATTAAATATTTTCGTCATTCATTTCTTGTTGGTTTCGTTTTTAGGCAAGCAATACGAATTTCTGAGAGGAGTGCTAGCGTCAAGATACTTACTGTATCTTATTATATGTCTCATACGTGTACTATTTAATACTACAGATCATTTCAATACTATCTACATTATCATTTATTATGCAATATTGTGTTTTTTTCAGGCGAGCAGTACGAACCCCCAGGAGGAGCGCTACCGCCAGCAAAGATCCGAGCGTCCCGATCAACCCATTTCCAAGTCCGCCTCCAACTACAGCACCATGTCCACCGAGTCCACCACTGGAATCGTCGGTAACGGAAACCCCGGGAAACGCCACGACAAACCCCTACTTAATAACTGATTTCCTAGTTACTGTACTACATACGGTAAAATGAGTCGCAGTCATTATAAATTTGACGACAATCCGACTTATTTGGTAGTTATTAAAGGCCTGTTTGATAATTTAAACGAGTAACAGTCACATATATTTTATACGAATTGCAGCTCATTTTGCCGTAGTATCGACGATTTCGGCGCCATGGAGCCGAAATAAAGAATTTCGAACAGTAAGTGGGTAACTTGGAGCCGAAAGTAAAAAATCGATAAAATCTATCCTAAAAACCTATTTTCTATTTAGAACACCAAATTTTTATTTTCCGCGGCTCGTAATTCCTCCCCACTTACGGCTCTGAAGGACTTCGCACCCAACAACTGAACCGCCTAACGGCAGACGAAGTCGCGAACGATATTAGATACACGTGTCTGTTACTCTTTTTACATTAAAACCAGAGCCAAAATATTATAGACGTATCGAGTCGTGGTACCGTGAGTTTTATACTCATTGCGACTTATTCTGCTGTAATGACTAATAGAGCAGTAAAGATCTATAGGAAACAAAGTTTCATAGTGCAATTGTGCTTCTACTGTTCCCAAAAAAAAAAATATGGAATTTTACTTGCGCCTAATAAGGTGGTTGCAAAAAATAAACGGGAAATTCCAATATATTTGTGGATCCAAACTAAATATACTCATCACTCCATCATGCCCTAAAAATTTTAAGTCTTGAAAAAAGTCAGAGTTTGTAGACTTTATAGGAAGGGGATTTTTACGCTTTTTAATTCATGTTGTTAATTTGGTTTCGAATTTTACGTAAAATAACGCTGTTTAAAAAATACAAAACATGCCCACATTCCCATTCATCATTTTTTACAACAAAAAATTGTACAAATTTGTTTGTATTAAAACATTAAATATTCACTGTAGATCTGTGGAAACCTAAAATTTTGAAGGTTGGTTAAATAGGTATGGCAAAAAATTCAAACTGTACTGCAACTTTAAGCTTCAAAAATGTTGTTGATTTTATTATTAACTAAATTTTATTTCTGCTCTATTTGTTACAATTCTAAAACTGATTCGACATTATTTTTTCGTTTTGAATTTGAAAAAAGTATCATTTTCTTTTTACCGCTTTTATTGTTTTTGTAATGCAGTATTGTAAACAAATCAAGTAAAAACTAATAGGGTATAAGTATAGGTAGATTTGCAATTTGGTAACTGTATATCCAGATAATTTAGCTAGGATTTTCAGTTAAGTATTGTTTAACTGAAACTGGTCATATAACATGGTTTATTACAGGAAATAAATATCGTAAAATTACTGTTTTTTTTGTTGATTGTGTTTTTGTTGCAACTGGAAAAAGTTCCGGCAACGAGTTAATTACAGGTTTTAAAATATTGTCTTCTATTAAACATAAACAAACTTCATTATCGTTATATAATTTAAAAAAAATTCAACGTGTACCTTCTAAAAACTTCTATTAAGCTTTACTGCGTCTTGTTGCTGTGATCAATTTTATTGTTTTGTGAAAATAATGCATGTGTCCATGTAAGTATTAAAGAAGCAGTATAACATTCAATCAAATTGTCAATAATTTTTGAGTTAACTAAGAATACTTTGTACATCGTACTTAATTGCGCTTATTTTATATCCAGATATCGAATAAAAATAGATACGATAAGAATTAAGTTAATTTTTTTGTTCCTTAATTTCTGGAAGCTGCGTAGAAAAATTGAGTTTCTGTAAAGCCACGGTAGGTACCCTTAATACGGAACGCCAATTTTTGAAACTTTATTTAAAGAATTTTTTTCTACCCATCGAATTTGTTTCCATTAAATTTCCGTTTAATAATCGCTTGATCAAATTTTACTATAATAGAAGTAAAAATTTATTAGTAGTAGTAATTTAATACTCATTTGAAAAAGCACTGTTACAAATCAAATTCATGTATTGACTATAAACAAAGTATAGTACAAGACATTGTTTCAATTTTTGCTTTAATATTAAAAAAAATTTTTATAAAATTTTGGAATTTAAAATTAAAAGAGGTTATTAACTACCAAGTTTTTTTTTCCAAACAATTAAGGAATTTATTTAAATGTATACAAATATTACGTAATAAAAAAATACTCGGAAAACCTTGAGCTCCAAGCCTACTTTTAGGTGTTTTACAATTTTTGCTGTTTTGTTGTGTTATGTTGCTTTAAGATTTAAATTAACAATTATTATAAGTATGACAATTGTTAGGTAGTTACGAATGTGACGTGCAACCATATCGTAAAATTTGTAAGTATTTTGAGCGACTTTTTTAAGCTTCCTTCTCCACCTTTATTTTGCTTTCCTAGTATATTATTTTGGAACGAACATCACTTCAAAAACTGCTTGATTTACTTTCTTTGTGTGTGAACAGAAGTCGCTGATACAGAAATAATTGTAATGCTTGCGAGAAAAAACGTATAGGGCACCATAAGTGAAAAAACTGCACAGGTTAAAAAGGTCTTCACTTTACTTTTTTTATACTTGTCATAACAGTAAAATTTTAATTGGTCGTGTTATGTTTTCTCGTTTCTGTTTATAATTTAACATCGCATATTTAAATTTTATTGCACATTTTGTTTCATTATTTTTAGTTTAAACAGTTTAATTTTGAATGTTATGCTATAATCCATTGAATTAAAAATAAACAAAATAAATATAATATTTTTAACTTTAAAATTAGGCAATCGTTGTTCTATTTTAGTTGTGATATATTTATTGCTTACAGTTTAATTATTCTTATTAGTTATCTATATTTACTCTGTATTTTAAATGTTATAAAAACATGTAGACAGTGTATAACAAAATACAAGCCTGGTGCAAAACCAAATTTTTGGTAAATTTGTGGCTATACTAAATTTAATTTTTTTATTCAAAATTTAAAAATAAAAAGTTTAAATAGTTTTTGATAAGGGGTTTGCAGATTTCTGACATAATTTACGTAAAATAAACCAAAACAAACGTTCTGGATTTTAATGTAAATATTTATATGATAAAAACGATGTAAAAATGTAGACCTACAAACCTATGTAGTTTTGGGAACTGAAAAGTTTACCGACAAGATGAACTTTAAAACCATAAAATACTTTTGTTATTAAAAGTTGCCAAATCTGCTGTGCCACATAGCTTCAAACAGCACCATGCTTTCAAAATGCGTTAAAAATCTTTAGTGGATCAGATTTTGTATATATTTGCTTTTGTTATTATGTGCGTAATGATTTGATTGCTTTTTTTCGGTATTTGTCTTGTTTATTCGACCAAACCGTAACATTCGTGTTTTTTTTTGAAATTTTACCTAAAAAACTCACCTCATTACAAGCCGAATGTACCGCAGAAAGTAGTTGTTAATTATAATATTAGTTTTAAATCTTTCAACGCCTGACGATGACGATCTCTGGAAGTACACCAAAAAATGAAATTTCTTTTTTTAAAAAAAACAAAACATTCCAACGTGATTTTTTAATCGTAACCGCTTTTTTTGCTCACTTTTTTGAAAAAAACATATAAGCAAAAACGTATTTTTGCTGCTGTTGTTTTTTGAAATGATAGTGTAAATTGTTCATTCAATTTTGAAAATATCTAAAAAATGAATTACGAGCCTCCTAAACCTATAGTTATTTTTTAGTTTTTAATTGATATTGAATGCTATGTTTTAAATATAATAACACATTTCTGCTATTCTTAAAGGTTTATGACGCTGGGTTTTTTCGCCTTGAAATTTTACTTAAAAATATATTTTAATTATTTTGAATAAACTTTAAGATATTAATTTATGTGTATTAACTTAAACACAATGTCACACGTTTATTTCGGAAAAAACTAATGTCCATAATCAGAGATTTTCAGTAAAGTTTTTGAATGTTAAAAGCGACTTGTTCTGCTGAAAGCCAAAATTTTAACGAAGCTTAAGACCGGAACTTTTGATTAGAATAAATTTAGCATTTGTACCAAAACATTGTGTTTAGATATATATACTAATAACACCGCGCGTCTGCAGTTGTTTGGTAAACTGGTATGTAATCCTTACGTGTTGGCTTGTATCTATTTTGTTTTTTTTCTGAAATAAAATCTATTTTATTACACTGTTCAAGCTAACAAAGTAAATTAAAAAATATTACATGGCTATATCACATTTCACACTTTTATATGTTTTTTAGTATCTTTCTAGATTTCTTATGAAATAAAAGTTTACAAATTCTACATTTTATTGTTCTCTTTAAATAATTCATTACCTTCTCTCTTTTTATTCGTGTAAATAAATTTACTAAAACTTTTTTACTAAAACTATATCAATATTAAAAATATCTATATTAACCCGTTCCCCTAATTGTCTTTTCCTCGGTTACAACCGTGAAACCTTCGTGCGACCTATGTCATATTTCGGTCATACATTATTTTTTGCGCGAGTAGTGCCCAGTGAGCGAGCAAATTGAAATGATTAAAGCGGTAGGGTGGCAATATGCAGATTTTTGTCACGGATACAGTGTATTACCTAGGATATTTTATGTTGAAAAAATTTGCATATTGCTACCGTACAGCTTTAACCATTTCAATTTGCTCGCTCACTGGGCACTATTCGCGCACAAAAATTATGTATGACGGAATTAAAACCTAGGTCATTCGAAGAGTTTACCGCGGTAAGGCTTACGTGCGACATTTGTAATACGAAAATACCACCAAAGTGAGACGAAGATTTCACCTTTGTCGTACAAAGGTCTCACGGTTGTATCGGTGGTAAAAGCCATTACGGGAACGGGTTAAAATACATATTTTCTCTCAAATAATCTGTTTTACTGGCTGAAGTTTACTAATTTTGATATACTTTGTAAAAAACGAGATTAAAATAAAGATTCTGCGTTTTTTTGTACAAAAACGTCATAACCACATAATTTAAGGAGGTCTTTCATGTTTGTCATACGCTTTAACTATTTTTTTAGATTAGCATTATTTAAACGGCCGCGGTCATATTCAATATGCGAACAAACTATATACCTGCCAAGCATTAGCATTAATTTCAATTTGCTTGTTTACTGGGCACTATTCGCGCACAAAAAAATATGTATGACGGGAGTAAAACCTAAGGTCACGCGACGAGCTTACCGCGGTAAGGTTTACGTACGACATTTGTCATACGAAAATACCACCACCGTGAGACGAAGATTTCACCTTCGTCGTATGAAGGTTTATTCGTTATAGCGGTAGAAAAGGCCTTTACGGGAACGGGTTAATAGTATCTATATTGAAAATTGTTTGAAGAAAGTAAACTTTGCTTTTTTATTAATTACATAGCAATCAAAAATTCAATTTTAACTGTTCATTTATCTTGTTTTGGTGTAAAGCGACCTTATAAATTCTCTTCGTGTTTTTTCAACACAAATTACAGTCTTTTTCGTCATTTTGATAACTTAAAAAACAAATAATGTTTAAAATAGAAGAATAACGGTACTGAAAATCATCGAAAAATCGATAATGTTCTATAAAATTGTAGTAAGTGGCTCTTACAATCGACCAAGCTCGCAAATCTACACTGTCATTAATTTTATGTTTAGTTTATAATCATGGAACGTCGCTTTTTGGATGTGGTATTTGCCCGGTATTTACGCTATAAAATCATGACATCCCATTCTCCATTTTTTCTGAAATTTTTTTATGTAATCAAAAAAATAAATCAAAATGATACGGTTAAGATATCCGATAAGTTTCTTGCGTGTTAATTTTGTTATAAAAATAAAGTATAGGACATCATGCAATAAATCGTCGGTTTAAAGTCTCCGGAGCAGCCGTCGGCTTATTTTAGGATGTTTTAAATCCTCGTTACTCTGACATAAAGAGTCACAATCAATTTAATATCTACGCTACTCTGAATCATATGGTTTTACAGTATACCTGTGTGTTAAAAGATAAAAATGAGTCACAGTTATGAGCGTTTTACGACTATTTAGACTCATTGTGTATGGTATAGTAATGACGATTTACTTTGTTTATAAAAATATTCCAGCGCGAGGTGTCCGTCCATATTGTGGTTACCACCATGACACAACGAATCAGAATCGCTTTAAAATACTCATACCTATGACTCTTTTTATCTTTAATGGCACATAATAAACCTGTGGAATAAGTTTAAATAATGACAGTTATAAAAACACCAGATATTTTTTTCTGTTTTTAATCGCATAAAAGTGCGGTACAGAGTCAAACTTTTTGTCTTCGATTTTAAATATTTTTTGTGAAAACTTTACTCCTGCCCCAAATAGCATACAAAAATTTTTTCATCAAAATATCTCCAGTGGTTGATGAGATATGAGCATATGACCCTCCAAAAATGGCGTTTTGGGACAATTGTGTACTTGAATGGTTATTAAAATTTTATTTTACAAAATATAAACTTAAAGAAAGCTTTTTACTTTTTACTTTAATTGAATACCTTGATCGTTAAGATTGGTGCATTATTTGTCGAAATATTGCGTTTCCTGTAGAAAACATCCGCGATTTTTTTGCTAAAAAGAAAAACGACGGCAGTGATTTGATCAAGTTTGCCCAACATTTTTGGCCGTCATTTCGTATTCTTAGCAAAAAACCGCAGGTTTTTTGTACGGGAAACGCAATATCTGGACAAATACTGTGCCAGTCTTAACAACCAAGGTATCAAATCAAAGTAGAAAGTAGCTGTTTTCTTGAAGTGCATATTTTGTAATTTAAATTTTAATACCCATAAAGCAATTTTCAAGAACAAAAGCGTCAAAAACGCCATTTTTTGAGAGTCATATCTCCTGAACCACTGGAGATATTTTGATGAAAAAATTTTTGTGCGCTATTAAGAGCAGGAGTAAGGTTTTTCCAAAAAATAATCAAAATCGAAGATACCGCAACTTTAAAGGGCGGAGCTAATTTTGGTCTAGGTTTTTTACAGTTGGTCTGTTTAAGGTTATAGTTCAAGCTTAAAAAATGTGTTAAAAAATATAATTTAACTCGGCTTCGAATTTCCAAATTTCCTTAGTTTCAAATTGTTCAAAATTATAAAACGAGGATTTTTGTGTAAAGTAACACACCATTAAAAAATATTATTAAAAATTAAAAAAAATATATCAAATATATCAGTATTCAAGTAATACAGTATTGTCAAAATCTTAGGCTTTTACTCCTTTCTTTCCACTAAGGGATATGGAGTTGACTGTTTGAAATATCTTCACAAGCATCACGAATTATGTCATCATTTGTTGTGTTTCATTGGGGTACCACTGTAAGCCACTCGGGTTTTGAAATTTTACCGTACTAAAAATGTAATTTTATTATGTTCCCCGAAATTCCTGGGTGAGCTCCGTAGTACCCCTTGGGTAAGCTCCAAAGTACCCCCAGAGCTCTGGGGTTCTCGAAGCTGTAAATACTTTAGACTGCGAATTTTCAATTTCACAGATTTAAGTTCCTTTGGTTGCAATCGCCCTGAATATCAATTTCTGTGCAAATTTTCTGCAAAATTAAAAAAATGAAGTGCCATATATTTTATACAAAAAAATTTTGTGAACAAAACATTAAAGTTAAAGTCTCCCAGGCTGAAATTAAGGGCGTAACCGCTCTCCGTAAGAATGAAATAAACAATAAACGCGCGAGCGAAAAAAATTTTGAAAAAATTTCAGCGGTTATTTAACCAATTATTATTATGTTGCGTTCCTCTGCACGTTATATTTTCTAAAAGAATGAGTGGTTACTTTACCACCCCGCCATTTTCATCTTGATAGAATTTATGTTTAGTTGTAAAAAACATCTAAAATGTAGTAAAAATGTATTTCAAGGTTGCACAATTTTAGATTTTCGGAGAAAGAACTTAGGATCTTATAGTTTGTTGAAATATATACGATTAAAAGCGTTAGCAGTTTTTTTTTCATTTTTAAAATTTGTACCTCACAGTTAGGTACCAAAGTGTCAATTTCAGCCAGGTTGAACTCCGTTTGCGTTTGGCTATTAAAACAAATTTAAAAGTTTGACAGATTTACCCGCTTACTTGGCGACCCTTTTAAAAATCTAAAACATTTTTTTTTCAGCGAAAATTCTAATTCTGAACTATATAAAAATTTGTTTCTGTAACTTTTTGCAAATTTCCTATACTTTTTAAGGTCGAAAGTATAAATTTTTAATAAATAAACTACCTGGGTTATGTAAAGAAAACAAAAAGTAAAACACAAAGGTGACACCCATGGAGGGATGTGGGTAATTTCTTAGGACTATAAATTTTGGTCCCACTCTCAGAAATTTTTGTACGCCATTTTACATTGAGAAAATATGTTAAAGTTGTTCCTCTAGTCAGCACCTCATCCAGATAGTTTATCGAAATTAAATTCAATATGGAAAATTAAAATATATTGTACCTGAATATCGCTGATAGTGTTAAAAAATCTTTGCATTAAACACGGATTTTGAGACATGGTTGGAATGGGCAACTCCTCGAAATCATTTGTTCGTTTGTATAATATTTTTTCAACAGGGCAAACAATGGACGCAGTGCCCGAAAGAAACATTTCATGTAGCTAAAAAATTTCTGTTAAGCAAAAAAGAAACACAAAAACTAAATAAAAAAAAATAAATCCAAAACGTTACTTTCATTAAATCATTTAAATCGTAAGGTTTTGCGAACTTCAAACTCTGAAGCTACGAAAAAAACTCCAGGGTTGTGAAACTCAGAAGTTCTAGAGTTTCACTATTTTTTAATGCTTATTTTCTGAAGAATTAATGAATAATGGCGTATAGTTTGAATTTTTTCCAACTAATTTTTTAGAACTTAGTAAAAAAGTTAACAATGGACGTCTACAATAATGTAAAATCTATGTATTTCAAGGTTAAAATAACGGTAATGATGAAAAATTATTCAGTGCCAAAATAACAGTCATCGCGTTATTTTTGCATGGTTCTAAAAAATCAGTGCTTATTTTCACTTTTTACAATAAATCTGATTGTTACATCCGCGGAAGATTGTTATTGTTAATTAATCTACTAGATTTTACCCGATTTTCGGCCAGTGCTTTACGAAGATCATTCAAACATTCATTGTTTTATATGCGTATTTTACTTTTCAATTGGTCATATTGATAATTGGTACACATATGGGACTTATACCTAGTGGATTTAAGATGAGGAGTATCAAGTAAGTAGCCAAAACAGGTATTAAATAGTTCGAAAATTTCACTGGTCAAATACACACTGATTAGAGACATGTTTTTAAATTAGTTAACTGCAATTATGATATTGAGCTTAAAACGTAATTAAAATACGATTTTGCATGACAAAAGTAAAATAAAGGCTAAAAAACAATTAAATACACCATTTTTGTTGTTAATTTTAATTTTTTAATACTTAATTTGTTTAGTAAACCATTAAATTAAATTAAAAATTACGTTTTAACATTCCCAATGTCCGGAAAATTAAAAAAATTACAAGAAAAATTTGAATGATAGTTCTATGGATCACCAAAAATATTGACAAAAAATTTATTTTGGGTTTAAAAACTATTTTAAATGCAGTTCACATTATATTTATTATTAGTCTATTTATCGGTTAGGTGTGGAACTTTTAAGGTTTTTTTTCAGGTATACCCAATTACTGCTACTCTAATTTGGGAGTATGTATATCAAAAAATTTTGGAATACCTCCCAAAAGAGTATTTGCCAAATACCCACCAATCGGACCTCTTAATCTTATGCAAAGAACAATTCTGATGGCTTGCTATAAACCGTGATAAATAACTATCCTATAGCTCAATCCTTTTGTTAGAAAAATATGCTGGCTATTTTTTTAGTATGTACGTGTCATTTTTTTTGCAGACAATTACTATGTTTTTTTAGGCTTTATGTCGTTACAGAAGTGTTTGGAATATCGATTTGCATTTTCGACCATTTTTTCTTGGTGCTGTAATGAAAGCTTCAGGTAAATCGTTTATTTATAGATTTACTTATGTAAATCTTTATTTTTCAAGCTGGATAAATGTTTTAGTTAAGTAGCTGGCATGGAACTAGCTTCATAGATGAACGAGAGGAGAGCGGCAGGGGGGGGGGTTAGGGTGGAATCCATCCACTATCTTAGAAATTTTGTGCCTCCCCCTCTAGAAAAAATCCACGGGCCCCCTCCCACCAAATTTTCGAATTTTTTACCCTAGACCGTGACCCCCCTTTTGAATTTCAAATCTGACACCTGCTCTGCCCTGGAGAAAATTTTAATTAATTTTTTAATACTAAATTTTCTTTTAAAAACGTAAATTTTGAATACAAATTCATGTTTTTATACCCTTTTTATACCAGAATATTGCTCTTTATTTAATAAAATGTAGTATTATCTTATAGCCAGGATTTCATTTGGAACGGCGGTCTGGGGTCAGACCATAGGTGTTTTGGGAGGGGGAACAGAAAGGAATAACTCCCCCAAGAGCCAAAATTTTGGACCCCCCTTGAAAAAATCCAGGCCCTCCCCCTCCCCCCAAGCTCGAGAGCGGTCCCACCTAACCATACATGGGCAAGTTGGTCCGGAGTGGGGGGACTCAAGCCCAAACTAGGGGGGGGGGGTTAAAATCCAAGAAAACGGGAAATACTCGGT
>JASAMX010034615.1:0-17358 GCA_030248175.1 Microlaimidae sp. YZB2_3
TTGTTATGTTATGATATTTTCATGTGAAATTATGTGATTTATAAAAAATAAATTTGTTACTCGTTTTTAGAACATGGGCATTTCATGATTACGCAATAAATTGGTTTAAAAATTAAACTGTCCTGGTAAAATTTAGTTTATTTTCCGAATTTTTAGTCCCCGTGGTTCTACGTTGCGTCTGTGGTGAGCAATCGTTACAAAATAAAATAGTGTAATTTCGGCACTCATATGCTGTAGGTAAAAACAGATTGAATTAAGTGGTCGGATGTTAAATTGTAGTTGTAAATAGTTAAAAGACAACGTTGAAATGTGTAGGGGTCACAGCACTGCACTTAAACTCGATTAAGAGGGTCCTTTTAAAAAGTGCCGAAATTAAATGCACCTTTTTCCAAAATTTTGCTCATTTTGATACCATTTGGCATTTTAACTGTAACTTTTTGCCAGTTACACGTTGAACAACAAGTAGAAGCTTAAATTAAAGAAAACTGTCTGGAGATAATGATAGGTTTTTAAATTTTTGAAAATGATTATTTTTTGACTGAGAAACAATCGAATATTTGTAAAGTGCCGAAATTAAATGCACATATTTAATTTCGGCAATTTTCCATTTTTTTAAAAACTGATTTAATTAAGTAAAAAAAATACTTTCGTACAGTGAAACTTTTGCGACGCAACGCAGTATCGTGAAAGCTTAAAAATGAGCTATCAAACATGAAAATCGGGCCATACAGTAAAAAGTTACATCGGAAAAACAAAAAAGTGCTGAAATTAAATCCCTATCATTAAAACTTGTTACAATGTATATTGGTTTTCTGCAAAATTGAAATTTTATTCACTGTAATTATTTCCTTTTTTATATTTAATTGTGCACTAATTAGCTTGGATTACTGATTTCTTGCAAGTAAATATTGTTTGTTTTTTTTTAAATGGGTTCGCCATCAACACCATGCGTCCTTCTTGGAAAGTTTTTTCCGATTTTTAAGTGATTTTATTTCGCCAAAACGATAATTGTTGTATTGCGTATGTCAATTATGTTTAAAAATACAAGTTTTTAGAACACTGGCTGCATGAGTAAAATGGAAAAAAAATATCTAAAGAAAGCCAAAGCAACTGCCAACATCGCTATATTTTTCGCATTTACAAAATTTAAAAAAATTTTAAGGCAGTTAAACTGTTTTTTTTCTCTAAAAGATGTGATTTTAAATATAAAAAAAATCAAGTAATCAAAATAATTCTTTTGCGTTAACCCTTTAACTTGATTTGCGCAAAATTTTCGTCGAGTGAAAAAACACCCCAATTTTTATCAAGGACATCAGGATAAAAACTAAATTCTATTTCTAACTACGATAAATATTAATACAGAATCTTAACCATCATTAAAAAATGGCATATGGCTCTGATTTTTTTACATTAAAATTATCGTCCTTACTACGGAAAAACAAGTCACAATTTGTATAAAATATTTGCGACTGTGACTTATTTTTGATTTTACACAAAACCCTGTATCAACTACAGATTATGTCAGTCACTTATATTATTACTGTGGCTCATTTTACCATAGTAACGACGATATATTGCTATATGTATTCAGTTATAAACTTCGTGGTTATATGTCTTTCTACTAACTCTGACTACTTTTGTCTTGTAATTTGATAAAAGTCCAATTGTAAAATATATTTTTATTTTCAAAAAAAATTTGATATCACAAGCTAAATCAAAAATAAAACGGTATGCGATGTTTTTTAGATACAAAAGATAGCCAGCAAATCCTGTTTTAGCGAGTGTAACAATTCGACAGGAATAACAAGAGAAACATCCAGAAATATGTACACCTAAAATACAAGTCATAATTAAATGATTAATTTATTTTTTTTTACATTTTAAAAAAATAGTAATAACACATTACAGTTATTCAACCAAAAGAGCAAAAGCTATTCATCGCAACCATAATAAATATATAACAGAATAAATTGGGTTGTTCCATTTGGAATAAATAATGTAGAGTCGCCCCCTTCCAAATCTACATACTTGCCTTTTTTATTTCATATATTAGTCGAAATTTAACTTGTTCCTGTTATCCTGCTTTAAAGCCCCAATATAATAAGATTCACTAGCCGGTTGGGAATATTTTGTTTTTACGGTGGTAGAAAAAACTCTCACCGTCTTCAATATGTTACGTCCCCGATTAACATACGTTAACAAAACTAAAAATTAAAAAAAAATGAAATTCTCACCACGGTGTGACCTTGGTTGCACGTAATATTATGCTTACGAGTACACCGCAGTAATTTTATGCACAACCGGAGCGTGTCAAAAAAAACACAAACATTTTATATCGTAAAGTTTAAAAAAGGAGGTTACAGAAACAAGGAGACATTTCTAACATGAGCACGGGAAAAATTAAGGCTGGTTCATACTTATGAAACGTCCTTTGGACAAAGTCCAAAGTACAAAAGTCCTTTTGATTTTGTCCAAAGGACAAACCCAGCGTAAAAAACAAACCTTTGGATTTTGTCCAAAGGACAACGCGTCCATACTTTTTGGCCTTTGGACTTTTTCCTTTGGACTTTGTCCAAAGGACAAATTTCAAGTAGCGTTCATACTTTGTCCAAAGAAAAAGTCCAAAGGACGTTTTGGCTTTTCTAAAATTGTCCTTTGGACAAAGTCCAAAGGACGTTTTGTCATACATAAGTATGAACCAGCCTTTAAAATCCTAAGTTTAATTTAACCGTTTGAGAAAGCCTCCATATTTTTGTGGGGCATACTCGAAACTAAATGGGCATTCCTGCGGGAGGGGGGGGGTTAAACCCCAAATTAGGGGGGGGGGGTAAAAACCCTCCCCAAACCACCAACCCGAGTAACGCAAAATACCCTCTATTCCCCCATATCGTTTTTCGATTTTGAAGGAAAAAATAAGTAAAAAAGCTAATTTTAGGTCAACAATCCTTTTTTATTACATTTTTTGAGCTATTTTTTGCTTAAACTTTCATTTTGACTTCAAAACTTAAGTTTGGAGAGTATGGAGACTGTTAGAACTCATTTTAAAGATGTTTTTTTCTTTGTTTTTCCAAAATTGGGGGGGGGATTACTTTTTCCCCCCCCCCCCCCCCCTTTGGTGGGGGGGGGTTAAACCCCCTTCTCAGACCCCCCCATTTGGGGTTAGCGATACTGGAAAAAAGTTGACAAAAAATTTTTTGTTTGCGGTTTTATAACTTTTGAACGCGCCACGATCAATATGCAAATATCCCGCGTTAAGGTCCTTGTACTTTTGGCTACCTCCTGAAAAAAAAATATTCAAAAATTTTGGGGGGTTAGCCCCAAAACCGCCGAAATTTACGGTCGATTTTTTTCGGCCAAATTTCTAACTTTTTACCATATGGGGATTTACGATTTACGGGATTGAAATTTTTTTTTTGCAGATTGCCCATACTTTTCTGAGCTCAAAAATATATAATTTGTTAGGGGTAACCTATCTGGGTCGGGTACCCCGAGAGGTTAAAGGGGGTCAATTTCACGATTTTTGCTAAAAATCTTTGTATGGGGGACACATTATGCATATTTTGGCATCATGCTCAAAAACTGTTAGAGCCACAGGCCTGAGACCGGGGGGGATTTATGCGGAAATTTAAGTCCGACATTTTGGTGATAGTCTCAAAAAAAAATCTTGATGCCCTAAGGCACTGCAATGGCTGACCCCTAAAAATAAAACTTTTGACACAGCCCTTCTACATAGGCGAGTAATTAATCATTTTAAAGCTCTCGGCGTGCTGATTTCAAAAATATAAAAAAATTTGCTCTAAATGGTCGGGTAACCAAAATACAGACCCCTTTGTACCCCCAAAATTAGTAAGGGGTGATTTTTTTGTTGTTATTATTTATAAGCCCTGTTTATATTCGTTTGAAAGCTCTATACGTGCTGATTTCAAAAATATTAATTTTAGACTAAAATTTTTTATGGGTACCCGGTTACATACCCCCAAATACCGCCAATTTTGAAAAATGGTAATTTTGTCATTTTTTCATTTTAAGTGACATGTTTATACTCATATAAAAGCTCTCGACGCACTGATTTAAAAAATATTATGGCTTTTTTTAATTTCCTTCAGTGGTTACCCATTTTTTCACCAATCAATGTACCCCCTAAAATTCTTAAGAGGTGATTTTATTATAATACCCTCATGTTTATACTCATATCAAAGCTCCCGACACGCTGATGTCAAAAAAATTATTTTCAACTCGATTTACCAATGGTTACCGTTTTTACAACCAAAATGTACCCCAAAAAATTTTAAGAGGTTATTTTTATTTTTTTATTGTAATACACCGTTTTGTTTGTACTCATATAAAAGCTTTAGACACGCTGATCCCAAAAATATATATTTCAACTAGATTCACCCATTGGTTACCATTTTTACAACCCATAATGTACCCCCAAAAATTTTAGGGGGTCTTTTTTATATATTTATTGTAATACCGTCTTGTTTGTACTCATATAAAAACTTTACACACGCTAATCCCAAAAATATAAATTTCAACTCGATTCACCCAATGGTTAACATTTTTACAACCCATAATGTACCCCCAAAAATTTTACAAATTTTTGGAGGTACAAAATGTCGGACTTAAATTTCCGCATAAATCCCTCCGGTCTCAAGCCTATGGCTCTAACAGTTTTTGAGCATGATGCCAAAATATGCATAATGTGTCCCCCATACAAAAATTTTTAGCAAAAATCGTGAAATTGACCCCCTTTAACCTATCGGGGTACCCGACCCAAATAGGTTACCCCTAACAAATTATATATTTTTAAGCTCAGAAAAGTATGGGCAATCTGCAAAAAAATTTTCAGACGTAAAGCCCCATATGGTAAAAAGTTAGAAATTTGGCCGAAAAAAATCGACCGTAAATTTTGCCAATTTCGGGGCTAACCCCCAAAATGTTTGAAAAAAAATTTTTTTTCAGAAGGTAGCCAAGAGTACAAGGACCTTAACGCGAGATATTTGCATATTGATCGCGGCGCGTTCAAATAGTATAAGACCGCAAACAAAAATTTTTTTGTCAACTTTTTTCCAGTATCGCTAAAAAAAAACAGAGAATATGCACGGTCCAAAATGCTCCCCCGCTCGAAAATGAAAAAAAAACTTATACAAACATAAGTTTCACTCCAACGGGAGTACATACTATTTTTGCGCAACGGTATATAAGAGTTTACAGCAATAAAATGTTTTCTTTGCTATGGGATTTCAAGGCATACATATTCAAATTGACGTATTGTTGACCAATTTACGCAAATTTTTTTCTAGTTTTTAGCCTAGTTTAACGCAATTCAAGCCATTTTATACCTATTTTTTTCTTTAATTTCAATTTTTTGTGCTTTTTATCCTCGCTTTTTTTTCTTTTTTTTTCTTTCTCCTCCGCATGCCCCTTCAAAAATGGAAAAAAATGCAAAAAATATGCGCCATTTTTGACCTATTTTAGCAAATTGTGCTCACATTAAGCTTGTATTTTGAAGCTATTGCATGATTTTTTTATAGACTAATGATATGTAATACCTTAAATACCTATAATCTGAAATTTTTTATTTAAAAACCAAATTACTAAGGTAAAACTAATTTCGTACAACCCAATCTTTTTTTACAAGGCGATGACAAATGACAAATAGTAAAAAATTTATAATAAATTAAGCATGTTTTACCCACAACGACAATGTAAGCTCAATTTTTGCACTGCGTTAAAATTTTCGTTTCAGGTACAATTTGTACGCTAAAATAATTTAGTGTAGGTCAACCGTAGTCTACATAGCCACTGTGTTCAAAAACAAAAGCCAGGTTTCCGCCTTAAATTGTCTGACCTTTCTCATAGAACCGTCATCACGTCACTCAGCATATTTTCAATGATGTTTTATATGCAACAGTTGCAATTAGGAATATTGCTAAATAAACAACACCGTTAAAACTCACAGGACTCTTTCCCGTGACTCTCATGGAACTTAACGAAGTCATTGGACCGTCTCTGTCCATCAGATTGTGTTCATCCAATACACTTTACGAAATCAGACAAAAACACATCTCATTTTACCAATACCCCCAGTTTGCTGACTGAAGCGTTAGCGGATTAAACATTCAAAATCAAGCGATATGCAACTGACAAACGTCAACACAACTGCAGGCTAATTTGTAAGTACAACTGCTACTGCTTACAACAGAAAAACTAAGTGCTATTTATAGATCTTTCCCTAAATTTGTTTAGCTTAGCCAACGCTGGAAATTTTTATTTTTAATAATATTTAAAATAACGTTAAACCGAGTTTTAAACCCTTAATACAAATTAAACCGTATTATATTTACATACACATACCTGTGAATCCTTTGAAAGATCCTTTAAATCCTTCCTTTAAATCCTTCAGCTTTAATCAGTACAACCTTATTGTGCAACTTCTAGATTTATGTTAATCTCCTTGCTGCTGCATCGTCGACCGTTTAAAACCCAGGCAACACATCAAATACACAATCGAGTGTAAATATTAAATCCAAAACAATCCAGAACAGAAAATAAAAATAGAAATTCCGTTCCATCCAGATGTGACTCAAGAAAAAACATATTTCCATCAGGCTGCAGACTTTTCTTGAGTGTTGAAACGTTATGTTTTTATAAGTCGGCAGAACAGACATTCATAAAGATACATCAGCAACTGTTCGTTTTCAGAAAGATTAAAAAGTTTAACAATAATTGGTTTTAATATTTTTCCTTCTGGTATACAAAAATAACATAAATAAAACCCACAATATCACCATTATTTTATTATAATTATTGAAACACCTGCTAATTAGTAGTAAAAATATTAAAATCCTGTTGCTTTCTTTATAATAGAATTTTAGAGATGGTTAAAGTCATGCCTCTTTTAACAAGGTAACAAGTCCTTGTTTAAAAATAACTCAACAGCAGTAACGGTAAAGAGATCCTTATTTTTTATCCCTATGGCTATAAAAACCTAACTGCACTATCAAAAATACTAATATTTTGCTTTTTTTTCTGCCCAAAAAATTCAAAGTTGTTCAATAAGATCCTTCGTGCAATACTAAAAAGCAAGGAAATATTTTGGTTAATATTTTAAAATATTTTGGCCGTGCCTTAGAAACTTTCCAGATATACAAACAACTGTTTATTTATGAATCAACGTTTTCACAAAAATGAGTTTTTAGTACTTAAAAAAGCAGTGCCTATGCTAAATATCTTTGTAAAAAAACAATATTTAAAATTAGTTTTTAAATGTTATTTTATATTAATTTATTTGTGCTTAACTGTTTGTCTGTTAAACCACATAATCATGAAGAGAAATGATTGGCTGGTTAATTCATTTCCTAGTTGTTGTTGTTGCTGTTGCATTACCTGAATTTATCTCCCCTATGCAGATTATGCAAAGGGCAGGCTCTAAGACAAGCCAGGAGGAGCGAAATAATTTTACCCCTATAATCAAAGACTCTTTCTCCAACATCAATAATGATGTTGGCAACCTTTACCGCTAGAGTGTTCACTGTGCGCAGTGTTCACCAATTTTGAGGTATTTGCTAAAGGATTTCCTAGTCAAACCAATTTATAGATCTTGAGGGTATAAGTTTATAGGCAAGAACTTGGAGACAAAACCAAGAAAATCAAAATCAAACCGTCTGTCTACATGATTGAAACCTAAGCTAATCCAGTTCCAAGTTTCTGGTCCTTTTACTATCAATAGATTCCTATACTTGTGCTATCAAAACATCTATTCTCGTAAATTTGGCTGCAAAAAGTTACAAAAAATAGGAAACTATATGTTTCTTTATTCTTTTTGATCGAAAAAAGGGTAACCAAATTATATACTGTTTGGTTGTAGATTATAAAATGATTATTATGACTATGATATATCATTGGCTATTGATAGATTTTCTACAATATAGTTCAACTTCTAAAGTCTACAATTTAGTTCAACACTCATTAATTTAGTATTGATGTGCACTGTGATTTGTAAGAAATTTAACTCGGTAAGGACCAGGTGCCTGAATTGGGAAAAACAGTTTTTACCTGCCTCCTACATGCCTCCATCAAAAAATTTGCTGCCTGCTACCTGCCCCCTATCTGCCTCCTATTCATAGATGTTTTTGGTCGGGTCCGCTAGGGGGGGGGGTCCACCCCCAGGGTGGAAGGCCAAAATTTTTTAGGGGGGGGGGTTCTAGGGGGGTCCGGACCCCCGTGGCTTTTTAGGGGGGGTCGACCCCGGGTGCGAGATTTAAAATTTATGTGGGGGTCTAATTTTTTAGCAAAATTTTTTTAACTCAATAAATTAATTGTTTTTAGGTATAATATTGAATTTTATGTAACAAAACAGCCTATTTATGCCTAAAAGGTATTTAAACACTGTTTTTAACTAAAAAAACGTGTTTTTGACAGTAAATAAAAAAGTATACTTCCAAATTGGTGGGAGGGGAGGGGGGGGGGTCAGCCTCGCTAGGGGGGGTCAGGTCGGACCGCTCTCGAGCTTTGGGGGAGAGGAGAGGCCTGGATTTTTTCCAGGGGGGGGGTCCAAAAATTTGGCTCTAGGGGGGGGGGGTGCGCCCCGCTGTCCCCCCCCCAAAAACATCTATGCTCCTATTTGCCTCCCACCTGCCTCCAAGACAGTTTTATCTGCCGCCTACTTGCTTCCTTCTTAACCTGTATATGCTTCAACATAAGAGGCAGGGCCACCTGCCTTCTACCTGCCTTTAAGGCTGGTTTATCTGCCTTCACCCTGCCTCCTAGCTGCGCCCGAGACAGTTTTACTTGCCTCTTACCTGCCTCCAGTCTTCCGGAGGCAGGTTCAAGAGCCGTCCTTACCAGGTTAATGTATATCTTTAAAAAAGTTTTAGATTTGTCTCGAAAAGATTAAAAACAGCTTTACTATGTATATTATTTTTTGCTGAGTTGTTCATAATGTTTTAGTTTGTTTTTTTTAAAATTGTAGTAAAATAAGTGCCATAGCCATAATTTGAATTAGCGTTAAACCAAAATCACCACCATTCATTTCATAATATTGCAATTAAAATGTATAAAAATCGGGAAAAATAAAAAATAACTTAAAACTTTTTTACTCTAGTAGTTGTTGACGACCTTTCCAAATTTATAAATAGAAATTCTAAAACTGAACAGAGATACAATTTTGTTTGGACTACTCTAAAATTTACTTGGTTTAAGCGTTTAACCATTCAAATCAAACCCTTCTACCTCTAAAAATGTGATAGGCCGTAATCTCAGGAAATTATTTTTTAATTGTTGAAAACTGTTTGTTCATTTGATGCTTTGACTTAATTGATGTTCAATCATACACTTATAAGAACCCTAGCTACCTTCTTGCCAACAATAAAAGTTTTTATTGTTTTAGCTTTTTAAAAGCAGGGTGGTGTAGAGCTCTTGCTAGTTGTGCATGGTGGACAACGTTATCATGTCTTTTGTCATGAGCTTAGTATAGAATAAAAATAAAAACTCGAATTCAAGCTATCAAAACGCTTATCACTCTACAACGTGCATTCCATGACAAAGTAAATAGTGATCTGTCTTCTGTCTCATTGTGCCAGACCAGCATAAAAGATGTGATAGCTATAAACAATACATACATTGTAGTGTGTTTGTTTGTACAGTTTGTTTTTAATTTTTATCATTTTTATTTAGTAGGTTAAGTTGTTTTATTAATAACTATTGATAAGGTAAAATTTGTAACTATTAGTTTTTTGGTTCAATTGCTTATTTTATCAAAAATCCGTTTTGTTTTTTAGTTACTTTTTTATAACTGCAGTAAGAATCCACTTAATCTTACTTAGTAATAAAATTTGCTTTAAAATAATGTACTTTTTCTACTACTGTTTTTTTTGGTTTTTTTTCATGTTGTAAACCAAATAAATATTAGTTTTACTACTATAGCATGCTTGTTACGGTTTTTTTTGCTTTTTTCTCTCTTTAACGAATGCAAAATAATCAAATTAATCACCATTAATTGTATTCCAAAATCATGCTTTTTATGTTTTTTGCGTGCATTTTGTTTTTGTTTTTGTTTTTCTGTTGTGCATTTTGTTCTTGTTTTGTTGTGGTTTTTATTGTTTAGGTTATGATAAAGAACTAAATCAGTTCTTTATTTCTTTATCATAAGTAAACTATGATTTACATACGGCAATCCTAAAAATCATAACAGCGATGCACCTTAACACTTTTTTATTTTTAGATGATAGCCAGTATTATATATCAACACAAAAATTATTATGTACAAAATGGTTGTCACTTGACGCCTCAGTGAATGGTTATAAAAGACTTGACAGAACTAACGGGAACAGCCAAATACAAATAATCAAAATAACTTTTTGAAAATTTTATTTTCATAATACTGTGGTTGATATTGAATATGAAAATGGTAGTCTAATGAATGGAAAGTTGTGTAAACTCAATAAAATTCAACTAACTACCCTAAATGTACTTTATACACCAAAACAATAAAAACATCACGAAATAACCAATATACCAATTCAAAAATCAATGATCTACTGATAGGAAATATGTGTCACCTTTAAAAAATTTTATTTTTACAATAAAATATTTTGATTCTAGTGTTTATTGTCTCAAAAGTGCATATGTTACTCTCTCCACGAAAATACCTATATTTTCTGCCATCAATCAACTGTAACTTAACTCTAAAAACCATTCCGGAACTACTAAAACAATCAAAACTCCATTAAAGTAGCCACTGGCTTATTTTTTTTCTATTTAAAAATTTCGATTTTTTTTGCGAATTTTCATAATTCTGTTTTAAGCTCTTAAAAATAAGAACAGAAAGATTTCAAAATAATGTAAAAATTTAAAAATTTGCTAAAAACCATAACTTTTATATATGCTTAACCAAACATTAAAACCGAAAATGTCGTTACTACAAAAAATCAAGGTTGTCTAACTTAATATGAAAGAAATCAAAATTCACTAACTACCAAAAACAGCACAGCAACACGGAAAAAATAGTTCTGCCAACTCAACAAATAAAATATAAAAGTATTCTTAACGAAATAACATAATAAAGTAGCTTTTTTTAATATTCTATTTGGGTAGTTTGGTTTTTAGTGTAAGTAATTGGAAAGGATAAGTAACTTCCAGATACTATTTCTGTTTTTAATTTATTTGTTTTTATTTAAACTATCCAGTTCTATCTTCTTATATGAAAAACGAGAAGCCAGTTTTTAAGTGCTAAATAGCATTTATCAAACATTTTTAGTGATAATCAGGGAAGCTTGCTTATTGACAACGTAAAATTTATTGTTTTGATTGTAGTGTAGAGTTCTGGCAATGATTTGCGGACAATTCTTGAGTTACCACAACTACATAACTCGCGACGCGACCCAATAAACGCTTTCCTTTTGAAAGCTATATTTTTTGGTTTGATAAAAACAAAGTACCTCATTTTTTAAATTCAAGCTAAAGTATTTCATTAAAGCCTCATTTTGCATTTTACCTGTTATGTCTGATGCAGATAAACTTTTTTAAAAGTAATTTTCTGTTTTTAACACGTCATACTTTCCCTTTTAGAAATCTTCTATTAATCAATAATATTTTTTTTTGTTTTATACCAAAACAGGTTGCCTCTCAAACTTTACTACAATAATAAAAGAAACTTAATGTTTCTTGAAAGAAACAAAATACTACGGATGCCATCAAAGTTTACATAATGTATAAATAAAACCCACAATTAAGACTACATTATACAACAGCATGACATCAACACCAGAACTGCAGCACAGAACAAACAAAACTATCTTATTTTAAGCCTTTGTAACTAACACAACAATTTACAAATGAATAAAGATTCCCATCAAATGAAATAAACTACAACCACGATTTATCGATTGAGACTATTAGTGTATATTTAATTTGTGAGTAATCCTAATTACCTGTATTATTTCTCTATTGCACAAGTTTGCTTATTTAACAATTAAATGCTCCCAAAACTCCGCAGGTAAAAGAGTTCCTTTTGATTTTTCGTTATAGATATTTGTTTTTGAAAAAGACCGATTTTCCAAAATTAAGGTTATAATTAAAAGTTTTTTTTCGGCTTGGATTCATAATAATAATAATCGCAGAGATCTTTAAATCATTAACTGAAGTCAACTCGAATAAGTCGTCCGTCCACTGTGATGCCTCGCAGTTCAGCTAGAAAAAGAGAACAATACGACACGAAACGTCAACCAATATTAAATGGTTACAAAATACTCATCCTTTACTAGTACCATAATCTTCGTTTTAAATTCTATTTCACATTCAAACAGCTTTACCGTCGAATCATAGAATCGATTCTGGGCACAGCAATTTATCGTTATAAACTTACCAGAATTTAAAGTTTTAAACAAAGAAAATTTTTTGGCACTTTGGCTTTGGCGGGTGTGCGCAAAAACCTTTTGCGGATGTGTTATTATTTCAAAAATCTTGGGAGTCAATATTAAAAAAAAATTTTAATTTTCTGTAACAAAATTCAAAATAATGTTTTGTTTATGCTATCAAAACACCTTCTGTTTTTGGCAGTTGCAGAAAACGAAAACGAGCGACCTCTCTTATTATCCCAGGCAGATTCGTCACCAAACAAATCTCATCATCAGCGAGGCAGCGGGAAATCAGCGCAATTTAAAAAAAAGTAATATCTGAACAAGCTGGAAATATCTTGATAACAAAATGGAAACCAAGTTTTCTATATTGACGAGATACAATAACTTTAATTTTTTCGCCGGAACCGGAACACGTATTTTTGGCACAAACAATAGTTTTAGAAGCCAAGTTTTGTATTTTAAAAGAAAATTATTCTTGTCACACACATCAAAATCTATTCGGCGCTTCGATAATAAATCAACGCAGAATGCTTTTAAACAAAAACGCTACTTCCGTTATAATTTAATAAGCAGGTAACAGTATTACGTATTGTTGCTTTTTGAAAAATCTTTCAGAGCAAGCATCCACAAAGGTTAATTTACCTCGAACGTTGGTCTACTTTGCTGCATAGGATGAAAAACAAAAGTTTTATAGTATTATTTTCTTTAGAACCGCCATCCTAATACTAACAGTAAATCCGCTTTATTCCGTGAAGGTGAATTTTGCTATGCGTAATTTTTTGCTGCGCTATAAAAAATTCTCAGCACCTGTACAGCAGGACTGTCACTGCGCACGTCAATTCGTTATGCGAATATAAACTTTTCACACTCAGGAAATAAATTGGATCGGCTAGTCGTTTAATCTCTTCAGATTTTAAGTGCCTATATCCAAAATAAAAATCATTCTAACAATCTCGAACGTCTTCAAAAACGCTTTGTGCTTTAATCGGGTATAGAAGACATCGAAAATTTGCAAGACCAACGAGAATCCGCACTTTTCAGGGACACATCATTAAATAAAAATTTACCATTTTATAATAATGATTTTCATATTTTGGTTTTGCTTAAGCCGATGGCATGCCCAGGAGCCCCCTTCCATCCCCGAAATACGGCGAAGCCGAATTTTTTCGTTAGGGAGGACCCTTACGTTTTTTTTTTGAATTTTGGGAGAGAAAAATTTTTTCTTTAATATTAACACAAAAACTTCCCTGATGACCTCCAAAAGCATAATAGTCAAAAAACCAAATTTTTTTTCGCTTCGCGGGTAGTTTAAATTGACAATTCCATCATAGTTTTTTGATTTAAAATCGATTAGGCCGTTCAATAATTACGCATATATGTTAAATAGATAGATAGATGTGTTAAAATAAAACTACTATGAACACTATTAACCTTTTATTAACGTTTTAAACACATGTTTTATATGTGAGCGAAAAACTTTAAATCTTGTAATACGTAATCATCTTGAATTAAAATTTCTTATGTATTTTAGCACCTAAAACTAAAACTTTTCTTCCCCGGGGGCATTTCCCCCCGGACCCCCTAATAAGGGCTCTGCCCCTTGACCCCACTGGGGGGCTCTCGCCCCCCACCAGACCCCCCCATTTCCGGGGGGCTGGCACCCAGACCCCCCCTTCATGATTAGTATTAACCCCCCCCCCCAAATGAAATCCTGGCACACCACGGGCTTAAGCTGCTTTTAAAAATCACGGATTTATATACATATGGATTTAGTTCTCTATGAAGTGTATCATCATAAATTTTTTGAATTTGAATGCAATACGTTCTAAGATTTCCGTTAGCATCCACCCGAGAAGGAACCTCTAAAAAATCACCAGCCGAGATCCTGCCTTTTCTTCTTCAGATAAAGCGTCTTCTGAGCCAGTAGAAAAATGCACCACCCGCGCGTAGTTCCGCTCTAGAAAAACCAATTATAAATCACACGGCTTACCGATGGCGTCTTGGGCGCCCATGACGTTACCGAACCGCACCCGTGCCACTCCGGGGGAGACGATGTCCGCCCGCTCGATGTCGCCGTACTTCCGCATCCGATCCTTAACCATGCGCCAGGTGTAGTCCGGCGGGAGCTGAAATTAAACAAACTATTAGTGACGTTTCTCCGAACTCCGAGATCCGCCTTCTTATTTTTTTGTAGAATTAGGGTAACTGACTTAATTTCGGCCACGCCTTAATTTCGGCCACCAATTTATGGTGTTAGAAAATTGGCTTATTTTATAACACAAAAGAACTAGCACAAAAGTAACTGGATTAATGTTGAATAAAGTGTTTTTGCAAAAGTTTTTTATTTTTATTATTCTACATTATCAACATTTTCATACAAAAAGTGAATTTTTTATGATTTTCTTAATTTTTGCTTTATGTTTAAACTGCATCAAATTTAGAACGAAGCAATATATAACCTTAAAATATCTTCTATTTAAGGCTCAAAATTGTTAATTTTCAGCATTTTGCCATCTTCTTCAAAATTATTTTGCAATGCGTTTAAGCTAACTGCGCATTGAATACTTTGTTACTTCGGCTAACTAAAACTAGGCGTAAAATCCTGCCGTTTTTTTGCTGTTTTTAAATATCATTGATAATGAATCGTATTTATAAGTATTTTTTTGCTTGTTTGACTTTGTTTTGACGTTTTTTAAGCCAAAAATAAAATTGAACAAAATACAAGTTATTAAAACTTGTTTTTTAATACTTTTTAATATAATTATTGAAATTGCTAATAACTATTAAAGTTTGCAAACGGGAAAAATTAAGTTATACGGTACCAAGAACAATACCTAAGGGTAAATCCTTTCGAATTCCAATTGCTCCCTCAACAAGCGGCCGAGTTTTTGTAGGTGGCCGAAAATAAATGGCACGCGCCTTAACTTCGGCCACTTTTAAAAAAAAAGTTTAAACCTTCACTGATTTTTTAGTGTAACAGAAATATTCAAATTTTGCACTGGGCAAAATAACAAATATAATGCATTGTTCCATCTCGTAGGCGACTTTTGGCCTCGATCGAAAAAGCGACAAAAACTTGTTCAAAAAAATAAAAAAGGTGGCCGAAATTAAGTCAGTTACCCTATATAAGCAAGAGTACTTTACTTTCCGTTATTATTATTATATTTTAAAACTTTTTTTATGCTTTATAGCTAAAAATTGTCTTGTGTCAGATAAAGCTTACCGTTATGTCAAAAAAGTAAAATTTTAAAGTTTGTCGAAAATTTGCTTCAAAAAGAGGAAGGGGTAAATTATTGTGAATTAGTTTTGAAAACAGAGATAGGATACTTTCGTCCGAAAATTTTTTTGATTGGAGTGGTATCAAATTTTGACCAATGTTGAACTCCTGTGAGGTTTAATCCTCTTGTTGGTTACAAATACAATGGTTAGAAATAGGTTTTACAATGATCAATTTTTAAAACTATATGATATAATCGTCGTCACTACAACAAAATGAGTCACAGTTATTATAAAAAAAAAACAAACGTTGCTGTGACTCATTCTGTAGTTTATAAGGTTTCTCTTTAAAGTTACAAATGAGTTACAGTCGCATATATGTTAGACGTTTTGTGGCTCACTTTCCCGTCGTACCGTAACGACGAAACCGGCAACAATTTTAGGCGACAGGCGGGACTTCGGATCTCTGGACTCGACTGTTGGCTCCGGCGCTCTGGCTAACAATTCCTTCGGTTCCTCTGTGGCCGCCGTACAGCAGCTCCGCGGCCCTGTGGGGCCAGTGGGCGGCCAGGCCGGGGGAGGTATGATGGGGGGTCCTGGGGCTTCACCGTTTCAGGACGCGCCACGATACGATAGCGGCGTCGGCCGGCGGGAGGACTTCGACTCACGCGGAGGGGCGCGATCACCGCCGCCGCGCAACTCGTCCACGGAGATTATAATACAGAATGTAAGCGTTGTTTGGTTTGTTTTATATTTTGTTTTATCCATTCATATAATTTTTTTTAGAATTTTCGAAAATTGAAGGAGACCAAAAAATCACAAAAACTGTCAACGCTCTAGACCTATGCACTGCCCTCCCCCCTGTCGACCCTCTAGACCTGTGCACTGCCCCTCCCCCCTCGCAGGGTTTTATTGGGGAGGGGGGTAATTTTTTTGAAACGGGGGGAGGGCAATAAACGAGGAGGGCAAGCAGGGGAGAAAGAGAAGGAAAGAAGGAAAAAAGGGGACAAAAAGGCGAAATTTAACTAAAAATAAGTCTAAAATGCAGATGATGGCTTAAAATGCATTGAAATAGACTAAAAACTGCGAAAATTTTGCTGTGATGGCGTCATAAAAGGTAAAAAATGGCGCCATAATTTTTGGATACTTTTTCATTTTTTGGCGGGGGGGGGGGGGGGGGCGGCACAGCCGCTAATATTCCGGGGTTAAAAAAAAAATCAGACCGTCCAGTGCTTTCCCTAGCGTATCCGACCGAAAACATCTAGTCTGAAGTCCCATCTTAAAACAAAGTTTTAAAATATAATAATAATAACGGAAAGTAAAGTACTCTTGCTTATAGGGCAACGACGAATTTTCGCTACTTTTTTTATTTTTTTGAAAGTTCTCTGCTTTTCAATTAAGCGAAAATTTGGCCTAAGTATTACAATAGCTATATTTGTTATTCCAGTGCAAAATTTGAATATTTCTGTTACACTAAAAAATCAGTGAAGGTTTAACTCTTTTTTTAAAAGTGGCCGAAGTTAAGGCGCGTGCCATTTATTTCGGCGATCTACAAAAACCCGGCCATAACTATTGCTTAAAAGAACAATAAAAAATTCGAAAGGTTGCACAATTATCTTCGGGTATTGTTCTTGGTACATATAACTTCAATTTTTCCGGTTTGCGAACTTTAATAGTTATTAGCAAGACTTTCAAGAATTATGTCAAAACCTTAAAAAAACAAGTTTTATAAACTTGTATTTTTTGTTCAATTAGCATGACGAATGAAGAACACATACAG